>PVKM010031099.1:0-16952 GCA_004027735.1 Carollia perspicillata | reverse complement strand
GCCACCTCGTCTTTTTTCCTGCTACTTTCTCTCCCCGCCGCCTGCCGACTCCGCCCCTCTTACCAGTTGGGTTGAATGTCCGAGGACTTCGGCATTTCAATTTTCCATATTCTGGTTGTGTTATTGTTTATAAATATTTGTTGTCCTTAATCTTGGTTGTGAGAGGAGGCACAGTGCTTCCACCTACGCCTCCATCTTGTCCGGAAGTCCCGAAATTGCTGCTATATATATTGAAAAAATTTATGTTACAGTTGTATGTTATATCATCCCTATTCTGAGCGCTATGATAAGTGATATTTGGTTCAGTAGTAATATTTGATGTGTGAAAATTCTCTCTTTCTCTCTGTCATACACACCCCCTGCATGTGAACACATATGTGTACTCTTTACTTTATTTCAGAAATTTAACTTGTTAATAACTTTCTTTTCTGTTCCTTTTTCTTTTTTCCAAAATAGTGGTTTCAACGACAGGTTAATCAGTTGGAAGAGGTAAATATAACATTTTTAATTGTTAATTAAAATAACATTTTGTCTCATTTGCAAACCAACTTGAAGTATGTTAAAATTTTTAAAATAACCATTGGTTATAATCCTGATTTAGATAGAGAAGTAATGAATGGATAGAATAAAAGTGTCTCAGTTGTTTACATACTACATTCCTGTGTATATCTGGTATACTCTGAATTTGGTACATTCTTTCATGTAAAACTGAACAATAGAAACTTCATTATTCTCTCTTAATTTACATAAAAGAACAAGTAACAAGAGAAAACGTATCAACTTAAAAATTATCCTATATTTTAAAAAATCATGCACAATGTTATAAGTAAACATTGTAAGTTATGTAAACAATGTTTACATAATGTAAATAAGTAACAATGTTTACTTATAACATTGTGCATGATTTTTTAAAATATAGGATAATTTTTATTATCCTATACCAAATATAGTTATACCAAATACCAAATTTTTAGTATAGTTATACTAAAAATACCAAAATATAGTTATATTGGTATTTTTTAATTTAATATACATTTTTAAGTTGTATATTGATTTTCTTTTTTTGGCAGTTTATTGTTTATTTTTTAAAATTATTTTCTTGTTGTTCAGTTACAGTTGTCGGCATTTACCCCCACCACTCCCTACCAACCCAGCCACCCCCACTTCCCTTCCTTGCTTTCACCCCGCCTTGGTTTTGTCCATGTGTCCTTTTTAGTTGTTCTTGAAAACCCTTCCCCCCTTCCCCCATTACCCCTTCACATCTCCCCTCTGGTTACTGTCAGATTGTTCTTAATTTCAATGTCTCTGGTCATATTTCACTGGTTTGTTTGTTTTGCTGATTAAGTTCCACTTAAAGGTGAGATCATATGGTGTTTGTTCCTCACTGCCTGGCTTATTTCACTTAGCATAATGCTTTCTAGTTCCACGCTGTCGCAAAGGGTAGGAGCTCCTTATTTCTTTTTGCTGGGTAGTATTCTATCTGTAGGTATACCATATTTTTGACCCTTTCATTTCCTGATGGGCACTGAAGTTACTTCCAGCACTTGGCTATTGTAAATCGTGCTGCTATGAACATTGGGGTGCATAGGTTCTTATGGATTGGTGTTTCAGGGTTTTTAGGATATAATCCCAGCGGTGGAATTGCTGAGTCAAAAGGCAGTTCCATTTTTAGCTTTTTGAGGAAATTCCATACTGTTTTCCACAGTGGCTGCACCAGTCTGCATTCCCACCAACAGTGTACTAGGGTTTCCTTTCCTACACATTCTCTCCAACACCTCTTCGTTGTTGCTTTGTTTATGATGGCCATTCTGACTGGTGTGAAGTGGTATCTTGTGGTTTTAATTTGCATTACTGCTAGTGATGCTGAACATCTTTTCATATGTCTCTGGGCCCTCTGTGTGTCCAGGGAGGACACGGTGGTATCTTATTGTGGTTTTAATTTGCATTTCTCTGATGGCTAGTGATGATGAGCATCTTTTCATATGTCTCTGGGCCCTCTGTGTGTCCTCCCTGGACACACGGAGGGCCCAGAGACAAGTCTTTTGCACATTTTTAAATTGGGTTGTTTGTTTTCCTGGATTGAACCAACTATATGGGAATACATATTTGCCAATGATACCTTGGACAAGGGTTTGATCTCCAAAATATATATAGAACTCACAGGACTCTACTCCAGGAAGATAAATTTAATATTGTTTTAATGATTTGTTTTGCACTTTTTGATTTTGAGGTGTTTTACCAGGAGTTTGCAAACCACTGATGTCTACCCTTAGGTGCTTTTATTTCTGTTTTGGAAAAAACTATCTATGGTGTTAATATAACACCATAAAATGATTTCCAGGGTAGCTTCAGTGATTCATAGAATTATTTTAGTTCTCCCTTGGATATGCTTGTGGTTTAGTCCAATTAAACAGTCATGGCGCTCAGATGTTTAAATTATATTGAAGATATTTATTGGGGATATAAATTAAAGAGTAAAGATAGGAATGGTATCCTAACATTTTCTTATTATTTTATCTCTGACTCTAAAGTAGAGTTTCGTGGTCTTACACTCTTTGTTTTAGAATAGAGATGGCTGACATTGGCAGTGCGTTGGTAGTCATTGTTTGATTGTGGTAGATTGATCATTATCTTTCCAGAGAAGTAGGATTGGGGTGACATTTACTGTTCCCACCTACCTCATAAAATAGGTACTTCTTTGCAATTTTGGCAATCCAACTTACCTTGTACATTCTTATTTTTATGTACCAAACTTTTTTTACTCTATTTTTAAATGGGTGTGTTTCATTCTCTTGTTCATACACTTAGTTCTGTCAATGTGTGGTACCCATTCAAAAGTCTGGCCTCTCAGTTCCTTGAACTTCTCATCTCTGAAGATCTATGATCTTTTTCACCTCTGGTCCCACTTTTGGTCATACTCTGGACCTTATCATTAACCAAATTATTTTACTTTAAAATTTACTAGTTCAGGCAATTCATTCTTGAACTAGAAATTTCTATCCCTTAAATAATTATTTTAAATAGTGCTATGGCCACAGCTTGATGTCAAGACCATTAATTTATTCTTCTTGTAGTCTTTTTACTCATCTATCTTTTCCACTTGGAGAATATATATTTTGTAACAGTGAATTTCATAACTTCTGAATCTCCTTTACTTATTCATTTTTTTGTTGTTGTTGTACTTGTCTAACAAAACATAACCCTGAATTAATGCAATTATTTACTCTTTGGGTTTAGCTGTGAAGCATTACTGAAGAAAGTGACATACAGGTCAGACACAATTTCTGTAAGTATAGCTAGGCAGTTCTACTGAATCTGAAATTAATTTAAACCCTTTTCATACATCATCTTAAATTCATCCACTTTATCCTATTTTAATTTTCACTTTCACTCAATCACTTGAAATGCTTGAATTACAAGGCACTGGTTAAAACTCCTCTAATTCCTGTTTCAAAAAAACACCTTGTTTATATTCATATTCATTCTATTGTCCTTTCTTCCTGTTAATCAGAGTTCATTGCTTTTCCTGCTACCTAAAACTCATTCTTTTACCTCTGTTTGGATCTTATCTTGACTTCTGAAGAAATTTGATTAAATATTCTCTCTTTTTTAAAACTTATGTTTATTGTTTACTCTATTACAGATGTCCCTATTTTACCCCCCTTTGCCCACTTCCACCCAGCTGCTGCTACCCCATCCCTCTGGCCATCACCACACAAGTGTGTGTGTATCTATGCATTATTCATATATGTTATTTAACTAATCCCTTCATCATTTTTCATCCAGCCCCCACAACCCCTCTCCTCTGAAATCTGTCAGACTGTTCCATGTATTTATGCCTCTGTTTCTATTTTGTTCATCAGTTTATTTAAGTTCATTATATTCCATGCATAAGTGAGATCAAATTGTATTTGTCTTTCTCTGACTGACTTATTTCACTTAGCATAATAATCTCAAGGTCCATCCATGCTGTCACAAATGGTAAGATTTCCTTCTTTTTTACAGCTACATAGTATTCCATTGGGTCAATGTACCACAGCATTTTTATCCACTCATCTACTGATGGGTACTTGGACTGTTTTCTGATCTTGGCTATTGTAAATAATGCTGCTATGCATGTAAGGATGTATATATTCTTGGAAATGGTGTTTTGGGATTCTTGGATATATTCACAGAAATGAGATTGCTGAGTCACAAGGCAGTTCCATTTATAATTCTTTGAGGAAATTCCATACCGATTTCCACAGTGGTTGCCAACAATTTACATTCCCACCAACAATCTGCATTCCCACCAACAGTGCTCAAGGGTTCCCTTTTCTGCACATCCTCTCTAGTGCTTTTTTTTTTTAATTTTATTTTAATTGTTATACAAGTACAGTTGTCTATCTTTTACTCCCATCCCAGTCCACCCCCCCAGTATTCCCCACCTCCCTCCCATTTCTACCCCCCTTAGTTTTTGTCCATGTGTCCTTTATACTTGTTCCTATAATCCCTTCCCTTTTTCCCCTGAAATTCCCTCCCCTCTCCCCTCTGTGGACTTATTAATGGTAGCCATTCTGACAGATGTGAAGTGGTAGCTCACTGTGATTTTAATTTGCATCTCTCTGATTAGTGACATTGAACATCTTTTCATATGTCTATGGGGCACTTTTATGTGCTCTTTAGAGAAGTGTCTATTCAGGTCCTTCACCCATTTTTACATTTAATTTCCTAGTGTTTCATTGAATGAGTTCTTCATATATTTTTGAAATTAATCCCTCATTAGATATATTATTGACCAATATGTTTTCCCATTCTGTGGGTTACCTTTCATTTTGCCAATGATTTCTTTTGCTGTGCAAAAGCATTTTAATTTGATGTAGTCCCACTTCTTTATTTTTCCTTTGTTTTCCTTACCCTAGGAGATACAGCAGCAAAAATATTGCAATGAGAGATGCCTGAGATTTTATCACTTGAGTTTATTTCTAGGATTTATGGTTCCACAACTTACATTTAAGTCTTTTGTCCATTTTGATTTATTCTTGAATATGGTGTAACTTGGTGGTAATTTCATTCTTTTTGCATTTATCTGTACAATTTTCTCACCATTTATTGAAGAAATTGTCTTCACTCCATTGTATGCTGTTTCCTCCCTTGTCAAATATTAATGGACTGTAAGGGCACAGATTTATTTCTGGGCTCTCAGTTCTGTTCCATTGATCTATATGCCCACTCTTATGCTAGTACAAGGCTGTTTTGATTGCAGTGGACTTATTGTATAGGTTGATATTAGGTACTATAATGCTTTCAACTATGTTGTTCTTTCTCAAGGTTGCTGAGACAACTTGTGGGGTTTTTTTGGTTCCATATACATTTTTGGAATATTTAATCTAGATCTGTGAAATATACCATTGGTATTTAATAAGAATTGCATTGAATTTGTAGATTTCTTTGAGTAGTATGGACATTTTAATGATGTGAATTCTTCCAATCCATGTACATGGTATATGCTTTCACTTATTTGTATCTTTATTCATTTCTTTCTTCAGTGTTTTACAACATTTTACCACCTTGGCTAAATTTATTTCTAAGTACTTTATTTTTATTTGTTACAATTGTAAATATGATTGTTTTCCTAGTTTCTCTTTCTGATAGTATATTATTGGTATATAAAAATGCCACCAATTTCTCAATATTTATTTTGTATTCTGATACTTGCTGAATTCACTGATTAGATATAGTAGTGTTTTTGGTGGAGTTTTTAGAGTTTTCTATATACAATATCATGCCATCTGTGAAAGACAGTTTTACTTCCTCCTTTCCAAATTGGTTGCCTTTAATTTCTTCTTGTCTGATTGCTTTGCATAGCACTTCCAGTTCTATGTTAAATAAGAGAGGTAAAAGGAGACATCCATGTCTTGTTCTTGATCTTAAAGGAAATACTTTTAGTTTTTCTTATTGAGTATAATGTTTCCTATAAGTTTTTCATATTTGGCCTTTATTATTTTGAGATATGATACCTCTACTTTGCTGAGAGTTATCATAAATGGATGCTGGATTTTATCCAATGCTTTTTCAGCACCTATTGATATGATATTGTAGTTTTTATCTTTTATTTTTGTTTATGTGATATTTCACATGTATTGATTTGTGTATATTGTTCCAGTCTTTCATCCATGGGGTAAATCCTACTTGATTATGGTGTACGACCTTTTTAACATATTGCTGGATTTTGTTCGCTAACATTTTGTTGAAGATTTTAATATCTATGTTCATCAGGGCTATTGGCCTATAATCTTTATTTTTTGTAGAATCTTTATCAGGTTTTTCAGTTAGGATAATTTTTGCCTAGTAAAGTGAGCTTTAATTCTTACATCCTCTTGAAATTGTTGGAATAGTTTGAGATGAGAGATGTTAGTTCTTCTTTGAATGTTTAGTAAAATTCACCTCTGAAGCCATCCAGTACAGGTTATTTGTGTTTTGGGAGATTTTTGTTTAGTGCTTCAATTTCAGTCTATTCAAGTTTTCTTATTCTTCCTCATTCAGTTATAGAAGATGACATATCTCTAGGAATTTATCCATTTTGTTCAAGTTGTCCCATTTCTTGGCTTATAGTTGTTCATAGTATTTTCTTAAAATCTTTTTTATTTCTTTCATGTGTGTTGTTACTTTTCTTCTTTCATTTCTGATTTTACATTTTTGGGTCCTATCTCTTTTTGTCTTGATGAGTTGTGTTAAAGGTTTGTCAACCTGGTTTATCTTTTCAAAGAACCGGGTCATTGTTGTATTAACTTTGTATAGTCTTTTTGTTCTCTATTTTGTTCAATTCTGCACTAATTTTTATTATTTCCATTTCTCTGCTGACTTTAAGCTCCCTTTGTTTTTCTTTTTCCAGTTCTTTAAGATCTAATGTTAGGTTGTTTACATGAGATTTCTGTTGTTTTTGAGATAGTTCTGCAATGATATAAACTTCTCTCTTATTACTACTTTTGTTGCAACCCAGAAGATTTAATATGTTGTATGGTCATTTTCTTTTGTTCCCTATATATCTTTTGATTTCACCTCTTATATTTTTTACACAGTCACTTTTTAGTATTATGTTATTGAATGTACACACATCTGTGGGTTTTTTACTTCCTTTTTGTAGTTGATTTCTAATTTTCATGAGTGTGTTGAGGCTAGCTTTATAACCCAACATATAGTCTGTTTTTGAAAAAGTTCTATGTGCACTGGGGAAAAATGTGTAATCTGATGTTCTGTGATGAAAAGTTTTCTAAATGTATATTTTGTCTAAGGTGTCATTTAAGGCAGATATAATTTATTAAATTTTCTGTTTGGACAATGTGTCTAGAGAGGTCAATAGAGGAGAGTGGTCCCTTACTATGAATATGCTTTTTGTCAATGTCCCCCTATAGATTTATTTAGTAGTAGGTTTATGTATTTTATGCTTCCTTGTTGGGTGCATAGATATTAAGAAGAGTTATATATATATTTTTTTTTAATTAATTAATTAATTATTTTAATTTTTTTATTTTAATTGTTGTTCAAGTACAGTTTTCTGTCTTTTACTCCCATCCCAGTCTACCTCCCACAGTGCTCCTCACTTCCCTTCCATTTCCACCCCCCTTAGTTTTTGTCCACATGTACTTTATATTTGTTCTTGTGACCCCTTCCCCTTTTCCCTGGAAATTCCCTCCCTTCTCCCCTCTGGTTACTGTCAGCCTGTTTTTCAGAGTTATATTATCTTGATGTAGTGTCCCCAATATTTTTGTAAAATGTTTATCTTTAAATCTTGTTACTTTAGTTCTCTTCAAATCTGTTTTGTCGGTATAGGTATAGCTACACTTGCTTTTCTGTGGATATTTTCTTGGAGAATGATTGCCCATACTTTCACTTTAAATTTAGCTTTGTCTTTTCACCTTACACATGTCTCTGGAAGGGACCATGTGCTTGGGGTTTTTCTTTTAAAGATTTTAAATATTTATTTTTAGAGAGAGGGGATGGGAGGAAGCAAGAGAGGGAGAGAAGCATTGATGTGTGAGAGACACATGTGTGAGAGACACATCAATCAGTTGCCTCTAATAGGTGCCCCAACCAAGCACCGAACCTGCAACCCAGGCATGTGTTCTGACAGGAAATCAAACAAACTGATGACCTTTTGATTTGCAGGAAGATGCCCAACCAACTGAGTCATATCAGTAAGGGCTGAGTTTTGTTTTTTGATTAAGTCTGTTACTCTGTGAATTCACCTCTTTATTGGTGAATTCAATCCATTTACATTTATAATGTGTGAGGATTTGCTGTAGCCATCTTATCTTTTGTTTTCATGTAGCTCTCTGCCTCTATTTGTTCTTTTTCTTTGTGTTTTTGTCTGATGTATTAGTTTGATGGTATTTCTAACATCCATCCTCTATTTCCTCTTTTATACACTATGTGTCTCAGTTTTTTTTTTGTTGTTGTTGTTTGTGGTTACCATTGGATTTATGAAGAATTAAGTTTCATGTATACAGTAGTTTTCTTGATGCATATTAACTTCATCATCATTTTTTGGCTAATTCAGATATTTCCTCCTCCCCTTTTTATGTTTTTATTGTCACAAATTATCCCTTTTTTGTGCTCTAAGTTTGTTGGTCATCTTGCTCATAGGTTTGATACCTTTTGTTCTTTATTTTGGGTAGAATAACTCTTTTGAGTATTTTCTGTAATGGAGGTCATTTGGTAATGATTTCCCTGAGCTTCTTTATGTCTGGAAAATGCCTTTATTTCTCCTTCATATTTAAAGGATAACTTTGCTGGATATATTATTCTTGGCTAAATTCTCTCTTCCAGTTGTTTGAATATTTGGTTCCACTCTCTTCTGGCTTGTAGAGTTTCTGCTGAGAAGTCTGATGATAATCTGGTGGGCTTTCCTTTGTAGGTTACTTTTTTCTTTTCCCTGTGTCTTGAGAATCCTATTCTTGTCATTAATTTTTGATAGTTTTAATACAATGTGTTTTGGAGAAGTCTTCTTTGTACTGTGGTAACTAGGTGTTCTGTTTGCTTCTTGGATTTGAGGCTCTAGTTCTTTCTGCAGGTTTGGGGAGTTCTCATCTACTCTTTGAGTAGGGTCTCAGTTCCCTTCTCCCTGTCTTCTTTTTCCACTATGCCTATTATACTTATAATGCTTTTACTGATAAAATCAGATAGTTCTCATAGAACTCTTTTTTTTATGCTCAGATCTCTCTCTTCTCTCTGTGTAATTTCTAGATTTCTATCTTTGATACCACTGATTCTTTTATCCATTTGGTGTGCTTTGTATCCTATGCTCACTAGTTCATTGTTGATCTCCTTTACTGAACTCTTCATCTCCAATATGTTTGCTTCTTTGTTTTTTGAAGTTTCAGTCTCCTTGGTGAAGCACTCCTTCGATTCATTGTTTGCTGAGCTCGTGAAATTGCCTGTTTGTATTTTCTTGCATCTCGTTGAGTATTTTCAGAACTCCAATCTGGAATTTTCCTTCATTTATGTCACATATTTATCTGTCTGTAAGCTTGTTTTATTGGAGATTTTTCATAGTCTTTCTGAGCTGCCTTGCTACCTTGGTTATTCATGGTATTTGTTGGATTTCTTTTTTGTCTAGGCATCATCAATCTGTGAGGGAATTTCTCTAGCAGATTAATATGAAGAGGCCTTTATGATATTTCCCAATAGGACACACTGGATCCTAAGTTGTTTGTTTGTTTTAGCTCTGTGAAATCAGAGTAGCCCTGCTGTCTCTGGCTGCCCTCAGTGTACCCATGATGCATTGAGGTTGGGAGAGGCTGGGGCAACGCAGGCTTGTTTGTTTTGCCCTACTGGTAATGGCGACCTTGGTCCTTCACAGGGTGCTCCCTACGCCCTTCGCTCAGGGAGAAATTCAATTCTGTTGTGTTAGTTCTGGGGATCACAGATAATGGTCTTTGTAACCCCCACCAGGAGAAAAGGGAGGCACGTTCTGGGAGGCTAAGTGGAGGTGGCCAGGCTCCTGGCTTTGTTTCTCCATCTGAAATGCCCACCGCCCAAACACCCAAGCCCCACTCCTATGCTGAGTCCTTGTCCAGGTCCCTCAGCTCAGCTGCAGCTCAGCTGCAGCTCCTGCAGGAGTGCCCACTGAGTCTCTTTGTTACTCCTAGCTGAAGGGGGTGTCAGCCACCATCAGGTTCCTTCCCTCTCTGATAAGATCCTGCCTTGAGCTCCTGGCTACAGAGCTGCATCCTTGGCGCCTATCAGCTCCACTCCTCTTTTTGCATCTCTTTTTTGCTCCACTTGCCTACTTTAGTTGTTTCAATACGCGGAACTCTCAATCACGTTTTTCCATTGAGCAGGGACTTCTTTGCTGAGTTAGAGCTATTCAAATATCTGGAACTTCAAGGGGAGACACCAAGGGGATGGCTCACACTGCCATTCCTCTGAAGTTACTCGGGGGCACTCATTCTTGCTGACCTTTCTTTAAGTAGGGTTATTGCCTAGAATACCAGTTATGGTCTGTCATCTCATATAGTGAATTTTGCTAATTCTCCCAACTTCATTACTCTGTAGGTTGGTCTGTTCCAAACAGCTCGAGACACTCAAATGGGTCTTCCATGCAGACTGAGGAATGCCAGCTCTGTAGACCTTTATATATTTATTTCTGGGGGTTAGTATTAGAAGATATTTGCCTTTGAGAGCAAATTTTTCCATAACTTATCACAATAGGGGCATTCTTAGAATGGATTTTGAGGAAGCAATTACTTTAAATTCTCTTGTGAATAACTTGAGTTGCATTTAATGCTGCCATAATTGTTATTGTACTTGTTTAAAATTCATATGCATTAAAACAACAAACAGAAGATTTGGATTTGAATATTGACTTGTAAAAGTCAACACTTAGCTATAATTCTGTTGATAGGCAATTGCTCATATAAGTATATTCATATGTTTGGCTATAGCTATATAACAAAAATATAAATTTATTTAGATATGATATATGAAACAATGAAAGTTCTTTGAAGTAGGGCAGCAAAATGGGAATTTCCTAAGTATCTTGCTAATTTTAATTGTTTTAGGTAAGTAAAGGTCAAAGTCTTTCAGAAGCAGAGTTGCCAGCCCCTGATAAAGCAGCCACTTTAAGTGTCACACAAGCAGTGAAGTATGTGCAAAACCTTGAAGAGCTGAAAAGTCACCTTAAAGATGGATCCGAAAGCTCTGCTAAAGTCATGTTATATAAGCCCAAGTAAGTAGAATATGAGTTCATAGAATAAAAACCTAAGTGGGCATGTAACTAGTAATGAATGTGAGGTAATGGTTCAGATCTAGGTCTAGTCAGCTTCTTTCTATTGGAAAACTTTAATAGTTTGAAGTAGCACTGTTTAACACAGTAGACACTAGCCATAGTGGCTATTAAAATTCAATTCAATTCAATTTAACACAGTAGACACTAGCCATAGTGGCTATTAAAATTCAATTCAATTCAATTTAATTAAAAAACAATTTCTTACACCAGCAACATTTCAAGTGCTTAGTAGCTATGGCTACTGTTGGAAAGTTCTTTCGGACATTGCTGGCTTTGGAATATCTGACCTATAAACTTTTTTTTAGTATGATTGGGTAGCCTTCACAATAAATAGGAAACTAAAGTGTGATTAAATATTTTATTGTTCATGAAAATCATTATTTAAGATTACATAGGGATAGGGATATGTTCCAAAGAATAAAGTTCTCCTTTTAGTTGAGAAAAGCCTTTCTTTTTTCCCAGTGGGTGGAGATTCAAATGAGTGATTATAGTGATACTCCCATTATCTGTTGATGCTCATTTTTGATATTTGAGGATTACGTGCCTTGAAATTAAGTAGATGAATCAATCATCATTATAGAATATCTTCCGTGATTTCCTCCCTCTTCACAGAGTTACCATTTGTGTGCATGTTGTGAGAACACTTCAGATCCATTCTCTTAACAAATTTCAAGAATACAGTACAGTAGTGTTATTAACTGTAAACACCATGATGTACATAAGGGCTCTAGAATGTATTCAACTTATAACTGAAAGTTTGCACCATTTGAAAAACATTTCCCTATTTCCCCATTTCTCCAATCCTCCAGACTCTGGAAACCACCATTGTACTCTCTGGTTCTAAGAGTCTGACTTTTTCAGATTTCACATATAAGTGAGATGATGTGTCTTTCTCTGTTGGGCTTGTTTCACTTAGCATAATGTCCTCCAGGTTCATCTATGTTGTGACAGACAACAGCATTTTGTATTTATGGCTGAGTAATATTCCTCTTGTATATATTTACCATGTTTTCTGTATCCATTTATCCATTCACTGTAAGCTAAGTTGTTTCCATATCTTGGCAGTTATCAGCAATACTGCAGTAAATGAGGGAGTGCAGATATCTCTTTGGAGATACAGATTCCACTTTTTTTTTTTTTTGATAAATACTTGGGAGTGGGATTGTTGGATTATATGGTGGTAGTTCTTTTTTAAATGTCTTTTTTAGGAACGTATTGTTACCCCTTAAGGTTCTAAAATTCACATTGTCAACAGCAGTGTACAAGTATTCCCTCTCTCCACATCCTCACCAACACTTATCTGTTGTCGTTTTAGTAATGGCCATCCTAACAGGTGTGAGGTAATATGTCATTGTGGTTTCTCTTCATATTTCCCTGATGATTAGTGATGTTGAATACCTTTTTATGTACCTGTTGGCCATCTGTCTCTCTTCTGTGGAAAAATGTCTATTCATTTGTCCATTTCTTTCCCCATTTTAAAAACCGTGTTATTTATTTTTTGCTCTTGACTTGTATAAGGTGCTTATATGTTTTGGATATAAATCCATTATCAGATATATGGCGTGCAGATATTTTCTCCCATTCTTTAGGTTGCTTTATCATTTTGTTGATATTTCTTTCATTGTACAGAAACTTTCATATTTGATGTAATTTCATTTGTTTACTTTTGCTTTTGTTGACTGTAATTTTGGTGTAGCATCTAAAATATCATTGTTAATACCAATTTTAAAGAGTCCTTTTTCCCAGTTTTTTTCTAGCTGTTTTATGTGTTCAAGACTTACACTTAAGTCTTTAATTTATTTTGAGTTCATTTTTTTTTGTGTGTGTGGAATAAAGTGATGACCTTATTTTGTTCTTTTACATGCAGATATCCTATTTTCCCGGCACCATTTATTGAAGAGATTGCCCTTCCTTTCTTGCATATTCTTGGCATCCTTGTCCAAGATGAATTGATCACTTGCATGAGAGCTCTCTTTTCTGTTCAGTTGGTCTATGTGCCTATTTTTATGCCAGCACCACAATGTATTGATTTGTATAGCTTGAAATCAGGAAGTATGATTTCTCCAGCTTTGATCTTTCTGAAGATTTCATTGGCTATGTAGGCTTTTATCTGATTCCATATGAATTTTAGTATTGCTGTTCTATTTCTATGAAAAGTGTCATTGGAGTTTTGATGGGGATTGCATTGAATCTGTAGGTCTCTTGGGGTAGTATGGGCATTTTAGCAATGTTAATTATTTCATTCCATGAATATGGAACATTTTCTCATTTGTTCCTGTATTATTCTGTTACCTTTGTATGGATCTATCTAAGCAACCTATCTAAGTAAAATTTTACATTTACAAACAACTCTTTTTATTTATATTAAATATACACCAAACCTCTTAAATTTATAGTGTCAAAATAGAAAGTACCCATAATTAGAAGGGACAACTATTTATTTTGCAAGTACTTTATTGATAGCTCCATTTGTCAATGATTAGACTTAAAAGGATGAAGGGAGTGGTACATGAGTTGGCTCCCACAGGAGTTTCAAAATAGATCCTTGGTTCAGAGGTCCAGATATATTCCTTTCAGCTATCTGTGGTGAGGTATGAAATTAGTTTCTAGTCATATTTTAATATTAACACTTGAAATTTGATTATCTGCTGTATGCTAGATATTTTCCTTTTCATGTATCCTGTGACCCTTAGGAGCACTTTATAAGTACTCTAATAGCTTAGTTTTAGTAGACAAAGAAAGTGAAGTTCAGAGAGGTTCAGTAACTTAAGTATCAAGGTCACATAATTAGTAAGTGGGTAAAACAGGTTTTGGGCCAAGTAATCTCACTCTAGAACTTGTGCTCTTAATTCATACACCATTAATAATACATTAGTAAGGAGCTATCTCATGCTTCTACCCTATTTGCTTTTGCTATTTTTGTTGTTAATGTTATTGGTATACCTAATTGTATTCATGGAATATAGAGCATTCATAGAATCACATTGTTTACCTTTTAAACTTTTTTACTGATGAATAATTGATTGTCAGTGAGTAAAGTTTAAAGAACATGTTAGAGTTTATTTTAAAAACTGAATATATATAGAGTGTATATTCTACTTCTTAACTAAGAATATTATTCTTTGATAATAAATGTTTTGTTTATTGACATTTTAACAGGAATAGTGAAAATCTACCAGAAGCAGTACAAGGTGATGAAAATGTACTGCAGAAAATTGAAGGTGATATTTTATATATGTTTGCCTTCATAACATTACCTAAATACATTAATATTTTAGATGTACAGTTTAAGGGTTTATAGTCATAAAATTATACAACAGTAAATTGAAAAAGGTGTTACCAGAGGGAAAGAAGGGTAGGCAGAAGGTAGTAAGAATGAAGGGGGTCAAATATATGTAGACAGAAGCAGATTTGACTTTGGTTGGTGAACACAGAATGCAATGTACACATGATGTATCAGAGAACTAACTGTACACTTGAAACCTGTAAAATTTTATTAACCAATGTCATCTCAATTAATTTAATTAAAATTATATTTAATAGTGAATTTGATATTTTCAATAAAAGTTCTCATTATATTGCAGATTCTGAGAGTATAAAATGACTAAAATTTGTTTGGTACCCCCATACAACCCAAAATTTACTAAGGGCACAAACACATGACAGATCACTTTTCATAGCATAATGCATGATAAATATTTGTATTATTTGTAGTGAGTCTACAGAAAGGAGCTAATTTGTTCAATTTGAGGAGTTGTAACATTTTACCCAAACTTAAAACATGAATAGGACTTTGTTAATTTAAGAAGGGAGATGTTTGGCACTTTAAGAGGAAGATCAAGTATGAACAGATAGTATGAATGGGGAATTAACAACTGGAATGGTATTAGACCATAAAGCAATAGGTACAGATATGGTAGGGGAGAACCTAGTCAGAGGCACTAGATGCTGTGCTAAGGATCTTTTAAAAGATTAATTAGTTAGTTAATTCATTTATTTATGTTACATAATTGGGAATCATTGAAGTTTTTTTTTTTTTTGTAGGGGAGTGACATCATTATATTTTATTTTTAAGATTATTCTAGCCACATTGTAGAAACTAGATTTGGGGTCCAGGAGTAGGAAAAAGTTTTTGCTGTATCTTATATGTGTAATAAGTGCCTATGTTAGAGCACAAGTAAAAGAGAAGGGGGCAGATTTGAGAAATATGTACCTTGTCAAATTGGCAAAACTTGGTGACTGTATGTGAAAGGAAGGGAGATTAAATGAAGGTAAAACTACCTAAGAGAATATAAG
The DNA here is from genome assembly GCA_004027735.1 of Carollia perspicillata. Taxonomy (NCBI): domain Eukaryota; kingdom Metazoa; phylum Chordata; class Mammalia; order Chiroptera; family Phyllostomidae; genus Carollia; species Carollia perspicillata. Next base: position 1,387 of record PVKM010031099.1, on the reverse strand, counting down.
AGAAAAACAGCTTCTTTTGAAAAAACGATGAGTTCACATCACACAAGTGTTTCGCGTATTCTTGCAGCTATTACCATTGTTGCTTACTTGGGAGGATCTATAGGTTGGAAGCTCTATTGTGACTCTTATGAATATTTTCTCTTGAATGAGTTATTTAGATAAAAATTGCATAATTTAAACTCAATACAAATCATTGGTATTTGAAACTTATAACATTCACTATTATTTCAGAATTTATAAAAACTCACTCAGCTGTAGGACTTACAGATATTTCTGAAACTGAGCCACGTAAGTTTTCAGTCATTTAAGCATTATTGTGTTAAAAACCTCTGTTGAGGGCATTAATCTCTATAATTTTCTACAATTTTAAAGCAGTATTTATTTATTTATTTATTAAATTTATTGTAATTGGTGTTCAAGTACACTTCTCTGTCTTTTACTCCTATCCCAGCCCACTCCCCTAGTGTGCCCCACCTCCCTCCCATTTCCACCCAGCCTAGTTTTTGTCCATGTGTCCTTCATACTTGTTCCTAGTTACAACATATATTCCCTGTATTTTGGAGTCATACAATTGAGCTGGCTATTAAGCAAGTGTTGAAATTCCCAGTTGAGGCTACATGTTAGTAAAAATGGACTCATTTTTGAGGAAGACCATGTTATTCTTTGGAATGGAGGATTTTTAGTTGTGATTAGAATATGCTAATGAAATGTTGCAGGGGTGGCAGGCCTTTAAGGTGGAGCACTAAGGAAGTTAAGAGATTAGTTGTAGATTTTGTGACTGTTCATTACAGATCATGTCATAAACAGTAACCAGCTGTAGTCAAAGCTGCTAGAACCAGTATGTGAAACTTCTGACAACTTTTGAATGGGAAGGAGAAATGTTGCTTATGTTTAATACCGAAGAGAATTTGTAATAGTCATGTAATGTATGCTATGGAATACAGTTTAGAAGGAAGCAATTCATTTGGCTGGGAAAAATTAATTGGTATCCTATCCTCTTTCAACATCAACTTTAAACCCTTATGTTTCCTTATTTAAAACAAGGGCACATATACATTCTATGGTACTCCAAGGTTGTATAGAAACTTCTGATCCAAGAGATCCCTGTATAGGTAGGATGGAAACGTATCTAGAACTTTGGAGTGCATAGTGGAAGCCTCTTTCTACATCAAACTCCATGCACATCTAATGGGGCTCGTGCACTCTCAATCTCTAGTACTGTGCCCTGTAAATTCGAGGCGTCAAAACTCTAGGCTTTCTCTCTGAACTCAAGGAGACTCTTTTTGGGTTCCTCTTCCTTATGCTGTAGCCTAGAAACTTTAGGCAGTAAGCTGGGCTGATCATCATAAGACATTTTTTGTTTTTCTTCTGTCATGGATTACTGCCT
>PVKM010031098.1:0-16973 GCA_004027735.1 Carollia perspicillata | reverse complement strand
CGAATCACAGGGGTGCCAGAAGGAGAAGAGAAAGAGCAAAAAATTGAAAACTTATTTGAAAAAATAATGAAGTAAAACTTCCCTAATTTGGCAAAGAAAATAGACACATGAGCCAGGAACCACAGAGAGTTCCAAACAACTTGGACCCAAAGAGGCCCACTCTAAGACACATCACAATTAAAATGCCAAAAGTTAAAGAGAAAGAGAGAATCTTAAAAGCAGCAAGAGAAAAGCAGACAAAGAAGTACCCATAGGACTATCAGATGATTTCTCAAAAGAAACTTTGCAGGCAAGAAGGGGCTAGCAAGAAGTATTCAAAGTGGTAAAAAGCAAGGCCCTGCAACCTAGATGACTCTATCTAGCAAAGCTACCATTTAGGATGGAAGGCAGCTATTCCCAGACAAGGTAAAGCTAAAGGAGTTTATCGTTGAGTTAAATCATGATATTACCTTAAAGATTTTAACGAAGGAAAATATTAACATGCTTCAACAAGGTGAAAAGCTAATAATCAGATTGTTTTAAGGCACTGTTAAAAAGCTTGCTTCCACTCAGCTTTGCTATGCCAGTTATGAATGATTTTTATTTGTGTATTAAGTCATACTTTCTGCTAGACAACATGTAGTTAGAAGTGCTGGTGCATTTGTCATTTTTAGAAATCATCAAAATTAATTTTAAGTAAAAGTGTAATATTCACCTGGCCTTTCTGTGGGTGTATAACTGGATTTCCCTCCCAAACAGTTTGAGTTAATGTCACTTTAATTGTACAATAAGAAGGAACCATGTGTATGTATGTATGCAGGTCTCTGGGTGTGAAAAAAATATATATGTGTATACGCTTTATTTTGTTAGTTCCATTAGCTTCCATATAATAATCACTGTGCAAACACCTAAACAGTTTCTAGCATGGTACCTTTCTTCAACTTCGTAGAAATTTACAAACTTGGTTTGCCAATTACAAATGCATTCTACTAAGATGCTAGAGACACACATATATTTGGATTTATGTTTATATTCACATTTACCAGGATATAGCTACACAGACTCCCAAGTCAACATTAAACATGGATTTCTATTGGCTAGTAAATGTAAAGATCAGCACTTTCCAAAAGAAATATAACGAGCCACAAAAGCAGTTTATTTCCAGTAGAAATATATACGCCACATTAAGGAAATACATTTTAATGGCATATTTTATTTCATCCAATACATTGAAAATATCACTCAACCTGTAATTAATATAAAACTTATTAATGGGATGTTTCACGTCCTTCTTCTCACACTGAGTCTCACACGCCCAGTGTGTCTGGCCGCGCCCATCTGTAGTTCGGACCAGGCACGTGCAAAGTGCTGATAGCCGCCCACAGCTCTTGGCTCCTGTACTGGTGTTGTGTGTAGGTTCAGTATGATTTCACATCCACCCTGCTTATGACTTCAGTGCAGTCGTTTCAATCTACATGTCAATGACAAAGACCAAAAAAGTCGCTTTGCCCTAATTATGAAGTGAGCTGCGTCAGCAGTGAGGGGCCAGTCGGGGGCCTGTGGATAGGAACAGGCGGAGGAGCGACCATGCAGAAGGACTAGACTGTCAGTACCAAGGTGGCTGAGGGCTCTGAGTTTCAGGGTGGGCGAAGCAACTCCTTGTTAAGCTAAAAACTCTCTGAAAACCAATCTCTGGCTGGTGTAGCTCAGTGGATTGAGTGCGGGCCTGTGAACCAAAGGATCGTGGTTTGATTCCCAGTCCGGGCATGTGCCTGGGTTGCAGGCCAGTTCCCAGCAGGGGACGCATGAGAGGCAACCATACATTGATGTTTCTCTCTTTCTCTCCTTCCCTTCCCCTCTAAAGATAAATAAATAAAATCTTTTAAAAAAACAAAAACCTCTCTGAAAAACATCAGAATGTTAGGTCCTGCCATGGTCTGGGCTACTGTCTAATGGGCCCAGGTCAAGAGCAGCACAGAAGCCCCAAGGATGAAAGTCAGCCTGCTGCCAACAGCACTGTCTTTGTTCCCTAGCAACATGCTCCTACCAACAGGGGACTCTTGTTTTTGCCCTGGAAACTAGAAATCAGCTGGGTGTCCCTCTCTTTGGAGTGCCTCCTTCTATAAAACAGTATATCTCATATTAAATTGGACTTTATTCCTTCATCTCCCCTTACCTAGAAGAATTGTGTGTTCAATCTGTCATTTTTGGGGGATGTGTTACTTCTTTATTTGGCTTATTAAGAGATACTATCCCGTATGCTGTTGGTTTGTGAAATTGTAAAAAACTCCCACAGCAAACCTGTGCTAAATAAGTTGCTGGCAAAGACCCACTCAGTTTCTGGAGTATAATTTTGCTGCCTCCCCCCAAATAAAAGCAAAACAATTAGCACAGGGCAAGATGTGTGTGTCCCCAGCGTGTCTGCCTGGTGTGAACTTTCAGGAGCACGGGGGTTGCAAGAGTAATGCAGTGGAACGGGAACCGCAGATCATTTCACAGCCTCTTTGGTAAGCAGCACTTCTTTACTGTAGAAGGGAAACAGGAAAAGGCGGGAGAAAGGGACAGCTCGCTAAATGTGTGTGGGCACAAAGACTGTCTGCCCGAAAGCTGCCTAAATTATTTTTCGCTGTATGCTGACAGAAGCAACATCTTTCAAATTTAAAATAGGGGTGAAGACCACAGAAATTGCCAGTCCTGGCTAATTCCTTCTCAGGTCGGAGAGGAGAAGCCGCCCCCCTCCCAGTTGTGGGGCGCCCGCAGGCCCTGGAAGGAGGCCTGCCTTGCCCAGCCAGCGGTCACCGACATCCCCGTTCCAGTGTGGAGGGCTGGGAGCTCCGTGCTGAGGGGAGGTGCCCAGGCCTTGGAGTCATTTACTTCTCAAAAGAGATTGCAGATTTCTCCAAGTGCAGACTCGGGCCCAATTAAAGCGAATGTGGACACAGACTTTGAAGGAGGTGTAGAGTCAGCCCTGGCTTTCCTAGCAGAGCTTCGTAGAGGCCGTGGCCTCCGCAGCAGAAGTTCATTTCTCACAGTCTGGAGACTAGACGCCCAGGATCAGGGTGTCAGCCAGCATGGTGGAGTTCTGGGGAGCTGCCGCTCTCAGAGGGCCACCTTCCTGTCCTCCCACGCTGAAGAGGGGAAACTTGGATGCCTCTTTCCCTTATAAGGGCACTAATCCTATCATGGGCGGCTTCGCCTCCAGACCTCAGTAAACCTAATTACCTAGGAAAGGCCCCACATCCAAATCCCATCGCATTGAAAATTAGGGGCTTCAACCAACGAATGTTAACAGGGCAAGGGGTTGGGGGCGGTGTGGGGACACACACACACACACACACACACCACACCCCACCCCACCCCCATTCAGTCCCTAACAGGGGGACTGCTGTCATACCATGAGCTGTACCTATCTCATTTGGTAAACCAGAGCTCTTATTATGTGTACACATTCAGTGCCCTTTTTCTCCTTATTTTTTTTTAACCCATATAAAATGGAAGCCTCTCATTTCTCACAAAAGTAATTGCCAGGTGCTTTTAAAGATTTGCATTGAAGCTTTTACTGGTAAAATCTTATCATTCAACTTATACCAGTGACAAGAAAAGCCATTGTTAAGTAGAAACAAAGAAAAATAAAGTTGACAATGAAATACTGATTAATTCAATTAACGGTTTCCATTTTTTTTAAGTAAATTGACAGAAATGCGCCTAGTTTTTTCTTAATGCCCAACTGATTATTTCTGGGGAAAAAAAAAAAAAACCTTGTTATCTTTTTTTGTTCCTGACAAATGTGAGGGCCAGAAATTCTGGTTATCTTAAGTGACAGTGAGTGATTACTTTGATAATGGAATAATAAAAGTAATCCCTGAAAGTTATATGGTGCTTTATAGTTCACGTTATTTATAAAGCACTTTTTTTGGAATCTTCTCGACAGACCTAATGAAAGCCCTCAGACTCAGAAGTTTGCGGGGCAGGGCCAGACAGCGATCAGCCAAGACAAATCCTACTTCTGCCTGAAGAGCCATTAGTCATATTAGAGTGCGGCCGGGTCTCCTGATTTATTAGGAGAACTATTAGGAGAAGAAGGCCAGAATGTAGAATGTGTGGTCAATACAGGAAAAGGGAATTTTTCATAAGTGACTTAGTAAACGAAAATGAATGAAGAGTTTGAGGCATTTATCATCTCAAGCTCTTCTTGAGTTTTCGATGCTGAGTTTGGGAAAGAACAGCGTTCTGCTTGACTGGGGGGCCATAGTGACTAAAAGGATCCCGTAATTCATCCAGTCCTAACGAGCGGATTTCTTTCTGCATCACTCAGACAGAGAAATTGACTGGAATCGGCATTGCTGGAAGGGAAAAGCCAACCATTGTGTTTATTCATGTATTCATTAAGTATTTATTGAGCATTTATTAAGCTCTGGGGAACAAATGGGCAAGAATCCTCGCCATCATGGAAGTTCAGTCCTGGTGGGGGAGAGCATTCTGTTTTATTGTAGGCACCTCACGGGCTACTTTGTGTACATTCTCTCAGAAGTCCCACAGCAACCTATGGCGTTGTTATTATTTTCCAACTTAAAGATGCAGAAACTGAGTCTCAGTAAATGGCTCAAGATGACACAGCTGGTAAGCAGCAGGAGAGATACGACTTGTTGTGTCTGACCTCTTCGCTCCGTAGCTCCACTGCCGTCCTGTCTCCTGTGGCCGGACTCTCGATAGGAAACCCTATCGAATGTCAGCGCTTCCTAATGTGGGAACCTGTACCTTTGCTCATCATCCAGTCGCCCTTTCTCAGGGCAGTCTCAGGCCTGGCTATGTCTTCACAAGAAGTTACATCTGATATGTTTGGTCCGGTTTAGAAGCACAAGCAACTGCTTCCCCTCAGTAACAACAGGAAGATTCTTAATGGGCCCCCTTCAGAATGGAGGTTCTGATCAGCGACCGCCTCTTCAGTAGTGTGGTCTGCGTAGTAGCAGAGGGCAGCCAGTTACGCCCCGGCGGGGTCTGCCAGGGTTGGCGTCGGCAGGGATGCTGTGGAACCCGACAGATTTTGTGAAGGAAGAGAATGCAGGAGGTGACATCAAGAGGAGTCAAGAAGAGAAAAAGGAGGCACGTCTGCTGCACCCATTAGTGACCCCTGCAGGGAACCATTCTGCAAACTGATTAGCAGCAGCAGCCTGTCACTAGGCTCTGCCCTCACAGGCTCGAGTAGTTACCTGCCAAGATGTATAGACTCCTTGTTTCCTATCAGGACACGGTTTGATTACGCCCCACAGAAGAGGGCGAAATCATGTTGAGTATGTCTTTGTCCAGACTTCACACTAGTAGCTGGGAGATTATTCACTGCCTGTATGAGTTTCACCTTGTCTTTAAGACTTCTAGGATGGACTCATCAGTTAATGTGTTTTCTTTCCTTTCCAGGGAGGTTGAGAGATTTCAGTGTAGTGGTGAAGAACCAGAGGCTCTGTAGCCCGGTTGCCTTGCTGTGGATTCCTTCCCAGCTGTGAAACCCGGGACCGATGACTTAGTGTCTCATTGTCTCAGTCTCCTCGTCTGGAAGCTGGGCTAGCAGTCAGACCCACTTGATAGGACTTTTGCGAGTAAAGCACTTAGTCGAGCAGTGGCCCGTGGTCGATGCCATGTGCGTTAGAGGCGGTGTTACTGTCATGACTGTGGACGTGGTTACTGTTAACATCATGGACAGATGACGGTGGTGTGCGTACTTTGGTCGTCATTATCCTCTCAGCACCAAATGGCCGATGGGCAGAGCCTTTACTTTTAGATTCTTAGTACTTTGCCTAGGAATGTTAACAAATTTGTGTCAGCCATAAAAAAATACCTTGTGGATTTAATAAAACATTGTATGTTAGGACAAGATATTTGGAACCTTAGCCGGTTAAGCCTGCTGTAACAAAAATACCACAGACTGCGTGGCTTTAACAACAGACATGTATTCCTCACAGTCTGGAGGCTGGAAGTCCAAGTCAGGGTGCAGCAGATTGGCGTCCAGTGATTTGCAGGCACCAGCGTCTTGCTGTATCTTCACGTGGCCAAGCCAGAGACTGGCTCTCTTGTGACTCATCTTTGAAGGGCACTAACCCTACCCAGGAGGGGTCTACCTCTGTGACCTCATTACTTCCTCCAGTCCTCATGTCCTCGTACCATCCATTGGGGGTTGTCGGGACTTCCACACAGGAATTTGGGGGACACAGCATTCGGTCTGTAGCACCTGGTGAGAGGCACAGCAGAAGCAGCACAGGGGAGGCTCACAGCACAGGTTGGGGCGGGCCTAGGGGCACACTCCTCTCCTCTGCACCTGATCCTCGAGGTGCCTTTCCGTGTTTGCTTTCCCTCTTGCTGGCAGCCCCGAGTCAGTGTAGCTGCGGTGGCTCGTGTGTGTGGATCGCGCTCAGAGGTCAGGTGACTCAGAGTGGAACCGGTCTGGACGTACACGGGTGGTTGCAGGTACGCAGTGCCACCACGTGAGGTCTGTCCTGTGACTCAGCTCTCGGTAGTGTGCTGGCAGAGGCAGAGAAGCCCATTGCAGGGCGGCCACCGCTGATGGCTGCCTCCTCCGTCGTTCCCTGACACGGTGACCACGTTGTTCTTGCTTTTCTATTTCATACGTAATCCTAAATCAGGTGACCACGTCATGTGAAACTTAAAATCAAACTGCCTTGGACTTTAACAACCAAAGAAGAAGGAAGAAAAGGAAACGTGATCACCACTAGTGTATCAAACATTTTACAAAATGAACAGAGGAGAGAGAGAAGTCAATTACACTACGGATACAGAGGAATTCCAAGGGTGTGGGTTACAGTATTCCAGCCTGTCCCCATAGAACAACAGCACAAAAAAAATAAAATGTGTCATTTTTTACTGGCTCATTCCATCTGTGATGGAGGCATTTCAGTGCACAACCAGGAAAATGATAGGTTACTTTCACTGTGGTAGAAGTTTAAGAAATGCTCAGTCATTCACTGTATCATTACTGTTGTTGGTGAGAGTTTTACTGTGTGATATTTTTTCCCTCTGATCTTTCTTTCTCTCTCTCTCTTCCTTTCAAACATTTCACAGATTTGCATGTCATGCTTGCAGAGGGCCATGCTCAACTCTGTCATTCCAATTTTAGTACACGTGCCGCCAAAGCAGGCGCCCTTGCTTCTTGCTTATTGTCGCATTCTTTTCAGTCTGTCTGCACCAGGCCACAAAACGGATTTCCGTTTGTTACCCGTGGAGCCAGACTGCAAATGCTCAGACTGAAATAAGAGAGACATGGATTTAGTGGGACTCGAAGTCAAGAGTCTCGTGGATTTCCGTAGAAGGATGCACACATCGAAACCCTCTGATAAGATACACACGATCACTTCAGAGCGGCTCATGGTATTAAAAGCAATTCATGGGTATTTTATATGGAAAACAGACTCAGCTGGATACTCCAAGGACCTCGTGCATGTTGAGGGACTCAGACACTCTCAGCCCGGGGTGCCCTCGCCTGCAGCTAGTGCCACTGCGCCAGCGCTCGGGTGCTGTCCACCTGTGCTCGTCGAGCCGCTCCTAGGGAAGCTCAGCCGAAGAAGATGAAGTCCAGTTACTTTCTGGACTAATCAGACCGAAGGGAGAGATTTTTATTACACAGATGGGAGAGCTTGTCTCTCCTGCCGGTTTAAGAGAAGATAACTTGAGGATAAAATAACTCTGGGGGAGCGAAGAGCCAAGAGCGCCACGGACGGCAGCTCCCGCAGCCCTCCCCACCGCGGCTCCTTGTCATATGAGAGGACAGACCCTCTCCTGCTGTGCTGCTCCCTTGCTGTGGAAGGCCTACCAACGGATGGTGCATCGCCCGGATGTTTGTATGCAGCCGTCTGTATGGCATGTTCACTTGTATTTAGAACACAATTCTGTAAATCAGCAAGCGCCACCCCCATTTTCTGAGAGAGGAAACCGGGGCTTCTAGTGGTGAAGTGACTTGAGTGAGGCCCACCAGGACTCAAGTCCTCATTTTTGGAACTTAACTCTTAGGAATTCATTTTCCCCATTTACACCATAATCACTATCCTAATTTAGTAGAGATAGTACTGGGCTACAAAGGAACAGTTAACTCGGGACTTCAGCCTCTGCACTGTCACTGCAGGATCTTGAGAAAGACGTCCCCTCTCTGGGCCTCCTGTTCTCTCTGATAGAACAGGGTAGGTTGCATCTGCCGATCTCCGAATTTTCTCGTATGCATTTGAGGATTCCATTCATGACTTTCTCCATTTTTGTCTTCCTTGTCTTCCTTGTTGCTCAAAATCATCACGATCTTCACAAAGAACAGCGGTTCCTTGCCAGGTAGTATAGAGGGAAACAAGAAGGCAGAGAGTAGCGACTGGTGGTGACGTCGTGCAGAGTGTTCCAGGCTGCGGAACGCCCGACCGGGTTGTCTGGGCCTTCAGGGTCTCGTCCCCCTCTCCTCTCTGGTGGCCACCGCGGAGCACTCCCGGTCGGAAATGTAGACGACACGCGGGGATCTGCTCGCTCACCCTCTCCCCGCCGACCCCGAAGTAGCCGTTCAAACCCTCAGTGTTTTCTAGTGACGCGGCGGCTGGGGGCGGGGCAGGTGTGAGTGGAGGTCATATTGGGAATTCAACAAACAGGCGAGGTCCCGGGTTAAAAATTGTAAGTTAGAAGTTAGAGTACTTGAGAGTTTTAAACATGAAGGGTCCTATATTTTGAGTGACTACAGGGGCTTTATAAAGTGTTGGCCTTCTCCCTGCTCTTCTTTCGTACTTTCCCTAATTCCTAAGCTGCATCGTAGGGCCTTTCCGTCCTGATTAACTGTGATGAGTTCGAAGATGGTCCTTTCTACCTCATCTGCATGTCGTGTGTTGTTTCGCCAGACATTGTTGTTTGTTTTCTCTTTACCGTTAGGGACGTTCAGAGAGAGAGAGAGAGAGAGAGAGAGAGAGAGAGGAGTGGAGGGGGCTAGGGTGCCGGTGCCTTTAATTAGTTCACTTAGAGGGACGGGGTATTTTCAGTACAGACACCTGAGCCTGGACAGTTACCTTCTCATGGCAACTCTTGGGCAACTCTTGCTCTAGAAAGCACATTTCTTCGTAGGAAAGTCACTGTCAAATAGCCATATTATTCCTATTCAAATGGCAAGAACCATGTATAGATAGTGTAGAATTGTCAAAGCAATTAGCTTTGCCTTGAGTTACGTAGAGAGCATAGCATGTCCCAATAAAGATTTTCCCCCTGCTTCTTAAACATATCACAGGCAAGTTCTCAAAGACGGTATCTTACAGTGTTGCCTGTAGATGCGTTTGTGCTAGCATGAGACCTGGTAAATTTCTGTTCCTGGAGGCACTCCGCTCGCTTAGAGATGCGCTCCGCAGGTGTCCGTGGAATACTTACCATGCGCAGAGCACTGCGCAGTACGGGGGACGCGATACCCTGCAAAGGTTGACATGGGGCGTCCAGCCTGGGAGGAAAAAATCGAGCACGTAATTGCGAGCGCCCGTTACAGAGCCGAAATGCCTGTGCGTGCGGGAGACTCCTGTGTGAACACACGCTGCGTAGAAATACGGATTTGCAGGGTCTGGAGAGGAGAGCTCTGCTTCGGAAGGACGAGAGAGTCCTCCCTGCTTCAGTCTCAGTGAGCACGGTCCGCGCCGGCCTTGCCTGGGAGACCCAGAGTGACTTTAATGCAGATCTGGTCTCCTGTCACAACCTGTGAACGTGAAAAGTGAAAATCAGAATTGGAGCTTGCTTCTAGAGTATCTTCGTCATTAAAGAGCTTATTTGTTTTATGTTCGTTTTAGAAAATCTTTAAAGGTATATTTCTGCAATTGGCGACAATTCACACCAGCACTGTGTTCCTTAGACTTAACATATAAATGAAGAAACAAGGATTTTTTTCCACTCCTTATTACATTTAAAAAGTCAGGTTAGCATCTGAAACTTCCCAGAGGCTCAGAGTTAGGTCTTGAGGGGAAAAGGGCGGGAGGGGGGGGGGGGGAACGAGGCAGAGCAGACAGAGACCAAAGCTGGAAATTCTGCAGGGCACGCTGCTCTTTCTTCTCCACTCGGGGGGCTGCCGCCCGAGAATGGAATCAGTGAGATTGCCCTTTTGTGTGGAATTCAAGGTTAATAACTGGTGAAAGAACTTTTGGTCATTAAGAGAGCTTTAAAATTTTAAAAATGATAAGAATCATCTCCTTTTAAATTAGGATTCACTTAGTAACTAAAGAGTTGGTGCGTTGGTCTCCTTCTGCTGTGTTCGCCCCTTTGTGGTCTGGTTCGTTCATCGAGGCCCTGCGGGGGGCTGTGGCCACTCGCCCTGGGGGTGCCCTCCTTCCTTTCGCTTTCCCCATCCCTGCCTGCGAAGCCCCCATGATCCGCTCCCACCTCACTCTTTAATTTTGTCACAGTACATCGTCGTGTCTTTATCTCGCTGCTGCGTTATGAGCTCCTTGTGCCAGCGTGGTGTCTTCGTCAGCCCAGGGCCCACCCAGCACAGTGCTTGGCATATGGTAGGTGCTCACCATATCCACTGAGGGGATGAAATGTGGCCTTCTGGAGAACAAAATACACTTACCTGTATACACACATGGACCCCGAAAACGTGCATTACTTGCCTGTTGTGTACAGGGTTGCCCACGGGCCTGTTACGGGTGCTGAATGTATGGGGCCTCAGCCCTAGCTGTGAGAAGCCTACAATGTTTGTTAGAATCAAAATGAAAATTTGTGAAAAGAATGTCTTAACTACTGATGGTGCATATCAAGGATGTGCTTTGTTCTTGGGCCAAAGGATAATGTCCACTACAGTTTAGAGGCCCAAGGGTCCCCCTTCACTACGGAGAACCAGGTACTCACTGAAGAAAGGGAACTTCATTCAGCCCAGCCTCCGAGGAGCGGGTAAGGTTTATCCTGAGTGTGGTGTGGCTGTGCTCGGCGGACTCCCACTGGCCTCCATTCATCGCGCACCAGACCAACTGCACGGCTTCCCCCAGCACGGGCTCGGGGATCGGTTTTACTAGGAGAAAGGAAAACTCGCATGGCTAAGTCAGCGAGAGAAAAGGAGGCACACAGTCCCCAGTCCTGCCACCGTCCCGTAGGGAGGCGTGTGGGGACTGGGCTCTGCTGAGGCTGCAGGGTGCGTTTCAGCTCCCCTGCTGTCCTGCCTGCCCGGGGGGCAAGGATGAGAAAGCAGCCCCCCGGGGGAACTTCCCGTGTCCTCGTCTGAGGGAGGAAGCCACCAGTGCTGTGGATGGCGGGTCTAGGTAGGACACAGCCCTTCAGCCAGGAGTTTGCTGTGCAAAGAGTTATACTTCCAGACAACCCTGAGTGAGCCCTGGGGACAGTCCCAGCTAATCCTGCTTACTGCAGTGCGGCGGCTAAGGGTTTGGGCCCTGGAAGTAAAGAGCTCAGTTCCAGTCCCAGCTTGCCCGCTTCTTGGCTGTGTGACCAGAGGGCCTTACCTTCTCTAAGCCTCAATGCCCTGAAAGGCGAGATGTGGACGGTACTGATTTATTCTTCATGGGAATGTAGTGAGGATTAAGTGGAGAGGACATTTAGTACATAAGTGTTCAGTGAACATTTGGTGAAAAGGCAGGATACTGATCCTCTAAGAAAGGGAAGAGTGAGATTTGGAAAGATGTATGCACCCCTGTGTTCATTGTTCGTGAGAGCCAGGGTATGGAAACAATTAAATGCCCATCAGCAGATGAATGGTGAAGGAAGGTCTTACGTGTCACACAATGGAATGCTAGTCATTGATTTAAAAAAGTGGTGAAATCTCACGATTTTCAACCCCATGGGCAGACCTTTAGGATATCATGCTAATGGAAGTAAGTTAGACAGTAAAAAACAAATACCATTCACTCGTGTGGAATACTCAAACATAGAAACAGAACACACAACTGCAGAAAAATAAACAAAAACACTCGGAGGCAGACAGCAGCCTAGCTGTTACCAAGGGGGAGGGGCGCGGGGAGGTGTGGAGGGGGAGGGCCCCTTGCCTGGCGAGGCTGGAAACCAGACTTTGGGTGGTGAGCGTGGCTCCGTCCGTGCAGATGTCGGATTGCAGCGTGGCACTCCTGAACTAGACGTGACCTTATACACAAGACTTAACCTCGATGAAGGAAACAAAGTGTAGAAAATGAGTGTGGATCAAGCAATATTGAACTTTCTTCCAGTAAGAGATTTCAGAAACTCTATATGCTAGTGTAAACTCAGAAACTTCAAAAGAAGGCAGGGAGTTTGCAGTATTTTCCCAGATTACTTGACCTTGGGATCTCCCCTTACATTCTGTGATGGAAAAAAAATTAACATCTCCTAAAAATGGTATTCCATGTAGCACAGTTTGATAAACACCACTCTTTCATACCTATGGTTACACGATGTGAAGCAAGATTTTGTTCATAAGAGAAGTGTATGATGGTCACATTCAATTTTGTGTGTCTTAAAAAAGCGGTCTGCAACAAATTTTCCCAAATACCATTCGTGTCAAGAAGGCACAGTGAGAGCATTTGTGTGGGAGCAGCGTGTTCTGGGGATAGTCGGGGGGCCAGTCTTTTTAGGGAAGGGGCCCACTTTGAGGACAGAGGAGTGGATGTGCGGCGGGCTCTCCCTGCAGGACTCGAGAGTCCCCCAGTCAGTTTGGAGCCATTGGAGATTTTCTCGTCAAACCATGACGTGTAGAAGAATTTCTCAGAAAAGTGGCGTGGTGATAGGCATTCCAGCAATCTAAAAAAGGTAAAGAAACTGAAAGCAAGAAGACCTCGCAGGCCAGAAGCAGTTTATTTTCCGGGAAGCGACGGAGTCAAGGTGTTCGAACTTCGACTCCTGTCCAGGCTGCATCGGCCGTGCGTTGGTCGGCACCTCCGCGGCACCACTCCTGCAGACCCGCGTCCGTCTGCTGCAGCCGTCCTGTGCGCACAGCGTGAGCCCGAGCGTGGCACAAACAGAGTGGGAAAGGTCATGAGAATTATTCAATAACGCACAGTAACAAACAGAAATACTGTACAATAATCTGTGCAAAAGGCATTTCCCTGAAGTGGATTTTGGTGGTTTCTCATTAAATTGAAGTGGCAGAAACTTAGAAATAATACTCTTCCTTCTCAAGAAATGATTATTTTTAATATAGCAAGACCAGAATTTTACACACGTTTGCCGTGTCTCTTTTAGCATTCTGTTTTTTTAACCCTGCCTTGCATCATGCTCGATAGAAACTGATGAGGAAGTGATGGGTGGATGGATGCCTGGATGGACGGACGGACAGACAGATGCATTACAGAGGAGTTAAGAATTACGAGCCCTTACCCCACAGGACTGTGATGGACTGTGTAGGGCTGTCAGATGCGTATCCGCAAAAAGGACATCGGCCACTCGGGGGTGGAGACAGGGAACGCCCCAGCAAGGAGACCGATCACTCGAGACTGACCTGGCTGCCATTCTGAGCAGGCGCCACAACACAGCGTAGAGCTATGCAGGGCATACTATTCAGGGCATACATTTGTCTTACAGTTTTAAGAAGAAGTTATTTTGGGCTGGAACTTCTTAGCATGAAATAGGACCCTTCATTTTCCTAAAGTAAAAATAAGTAGTGTTTGGTATTTGGATTGTCATTTTGTTCTATTCCTATAGCTTTTGGAGGACTTGCTTTTTTTTTTCTTTTTTCATTTACTGTCTATATATCCAATTAAGGGAAAATGGAGAACTTGAAATTCAGATAACTCACTATTTTTTCACTGAACTAATGGACTGCTCTAGGTTTTGGGTGAAGAAGGGAAACCGTAGAGCTTAATTTCCATTTTTTTTCATTAAGATGAAGAAAAACATCCATATCGTGCACATTTATCAGCAGTGGTATCACTTTGTAGTTTCCTGTTTTCTAGACTCTTAGGAGCTTATTATAAAGAAAAATACTTTGAAATACCATCAAACATACTTTCTGAATGTTACCTATTTGGGGTTCATATAATATCTTTAGGGAAAGAAGCAGGAATCAAAACTGATAATTGGAACCATTAATAAGATAGAGAACCTGTTTTTTTTTTTTTAAAGATTTTATTTATTTATCTTTAGAGGGGAAGGGAAGGAGAGGGGGAGAGAAATATCAATGTATGGTTGCCTCTCGTGCGTCCCCTGTTGGGACCTGGCCTGCAACCCAGGCATGTGCCCTGACTGGGAATCGAACCTCGATCCTTGGGTTCACAGGCCCACGCTCAGTCCACTGAGCTACACCAGCCAGGGCGATAGAGAACCTGTTTTAATGTGGAAGCAGTGTGGTGTGGCAGAGAGAGATACGCAGTGTGGTGTGGCAGAGAGAGATACGTGTGGAAGTCAAGAGGCGTCACTCCTATTTCTAGCACTGTTGGTGCGCCCGTGGACAGGTTGCACCATGTCAAGCAGAGGCCGTGGTGAGTTTTAGAGGAAGAGGAATGCAGGAGTCCTAGGATGTCTGTGGTATGATGGAGTCAGCATTTGAACCCTCGCAGTCAGCCACCAGCACCGGGCCCTCATCTTTTTCCCGACCGTCTCCTGCGTCAGCTGCATCTCCTTTCACGTGGCCCCTGGGCGCGTGTGCAGAGCAAGAGGGCGTGTCTTGGGAGACAGTGTTCCAGGGCTGTCTTGTGTGTTTTTCACAGCTTGTGAACATTAGCTCAGCACCCTTTTTGGTAGACCACCTTCCCGAACGTGGTTGACGAGTGAACGGCCTCGGAAGAAGAGATGGTGGCTCCCTCTGGAGTGAAGGGCAGGCTTATTTACTGCCCGGTGTCACGCAGAGAATGTCCCCTGCCAGGGCAAGGGGTGGGCAGGTTTGCCTGCAGCCCGGTGTCCAGGGCCTGGAGTCTGCCCACCGCAGGTTCTCCTCCTGTACGGAGTGCTATGCACCCCCCGGCCCTCATCACGTGGCTTGGGGGTGTGGGGCCTCAAGGACACGAGGGCACTCGGGCTTAAGTTATTGCTGAAAGGCCCTGAATGTCCTTGGTCTCTGAAGAGGGAGGCAGTTAGTGAGGGGGCGGGGCATCTCCTGCCAGTGTCTATGAGGTCGTGGCTGGCCAACTTGTGAGCTTCCCAGCAGGGTAAAACTCGGACCCCTCACAGTGTCTGACAAGGTCACATTTGAATACATCGATTGTGAAGTAAGGCACGTAGATGCGGTGATGCATTGGCTGCCTCTGGCAGCTGCCTGCAACTCCTGGCCTACAAAGACAGACAAGGACGTAACATGTAAAACAAGATATAAAATGTAACTTTAAGATTTCTTGCTAACCCTTACCTCTCATCCCATTTGGGACTTGGAAGCCTCAAAACCATTCTTTTCATTGCAATGAAATGTTGGAAATTATTGATAATGCACTTTGACTTTGAGAGTTTAAGATGTAAAAATAGAGGAAAATAGCTTCTCTGGCTACACACAGTCAGCTACTTTACCTGAATTCGTTAAATTCTTGTTCCTTTTGCATCTACCTAGGGTTCAGTGGGAAAATCGGAGGCTCCTTAAGTGGAGAAAAATAGTTATTCTTTCTCTTTTAGAAAAAAAAAATTAAGGTTCTGCAGCCAGGAATGTTTAAGAGGAAATGTTTCCTTTTCACAAGGAAAGGGAAGCTGGCTGTTTTTAAATCTGCTTTGGGCAATTACATGTGGCTATGAGTAGCCAATTTGGAAACATTATTGAAACTTTATGTCCTTGGTCTTTCGTGCAGTATAAGCAGGCGTGATGATAACTGTGAGGTATATCAGCTTGAATTCTGGGCATTTTCAAGGTCACCGAGAAAGGGAAAATAATCCATTGATTTTTTACTGAAGTGTTCATTTAAGTGTCTTCTGTGAAAATCAATGTAAAATTTCCCTGCCTCTCAGAATGCAAAGTGGCGTGTAATATCACTACTCCAAAGTGCCCCAAATTGTTGCATTTTTTTTTTAAACAAGCAGGCTTTGAGTTGTGCCCTTACTGCATACATTCGGCTTCTCAGATTGGATTATTTCCATATGGATGCATAATCAGGAAAAAATAAACTTGTGTCAGCCTGAATTCTACTTCTGCCTTTATTATTTAAGCTGCTCTTAACCTCTTCCTAGGTCACTGATCAGCTCATTGATTTGCTTTTATTCACATGCCTCAGAGGATGAAAATTCCTTTCTTTGCAGTCATTATGTGTAAGTGAAATGTTACTCCGCCATTTACATTAATAGTCTTAAATTATTTACCTGCTTTGGAATTCATACGTTACAAATTTGCCAGACGAAAGCTGTCAGATAGATGCGCAAATGTATTCGTGCTACTTCCCTGTTGCTCATTAAAGCAGCCGCTTTGGGGGTTCTTGACAAAAATCAAGTGCCTTACGGGCAGAAAAGAGGGCGGAGGAGGGTCGGCGGCCCATGTTAAAGCCAGCCAGGCCACAGCTGGCACCGACCGGCCGCCGGCAGTTTCCGCTGACCCTCATCTTCGCCTCCCACCTCCTGTGTGTGTTTCCCTCTTGAAGCCGAAATGGAGTTGGTTAGGGGGGAAGAACAGAGCGCGGTGTGAAACGAGGGGAAGCGCGTCTCCCCAGGCAGAGATGTGACAGCACCCTGGACTTGATGAGGGAGAGCATCCTGAACAACGAAAGAAGTTTAATTTATTTCCATCGTGACTTATTCAAAATTAAAAATGAAGCCCTGAGTCATATAAATTATAAAAAAAAATTACATGTCATTCATTGCTAGTCATGCCAATTTAAATTCTGGAAGAGTCAAAAATACCTTATCAAGATTAGTAAGGAGCCCAGGCCAGCAAGACCTGGCAAGGCCGAGTGATGCCCCAGGACTGGTGACTTCCGTCTGAGGCCTTGGGCTGCCAGGTCAGGTCCGGTTTCCCCAAGCTGGTGTTTCTGAATTCTCCAGCCTTACGCGTTGAATTGCTTGGCAGGGAGGACTGAACTGGAGCTGTTGAGAAGCTTTTACTTACCGTATTTTTCAGACTATAAGACCCACCTTCCTTCCCCTCTCCCCCAAATTTGGGAGGAATA
>PVKM010031097.1:0-16971 GCA_004027735.1 Carollia perspicillata | reverse complement strand
GTTGTTGAGCGCGGGGATGTGCACAGTGAAGCGAAGCAAGTCCTCAGCCCCCTTGCGCCGCTCCTCAATGACAGAGGCTTCGAACCTGCCTGCAGCCCCCAGGAAAAGGGGCAGGAAGAGAAGCAGTGACTCACAGGGCCTCTGCCTCCCAGGCCACTTTTCCTGTTTCTGCCCGAGAGGATCAGAACAGCCCATCGCCCTCCCCGTTCTCCCAGCAGCCTTCCTTGACTCTTCCCACGGTGGGGGATGCTTGCGAGAAGGGACCGTTGTCCTGTTCATCCATTTACCAGATGTTTATTGAACACCTACTATGTGCTAGGCTCACAAGGTGAATGCAATAGAAACAAGGTCTCTGCCCTTGAGGGTATCACATCTTAGACAAGGAGAGGCAGGCAACCAACAAGAAACAAAGTAATTTCAGATGGCTTTGATGTAATGAGGAGGAAAGTAAGGCTCAGAGAGGGGCAGTGACTTGCCCAAGGTCACACAGCAAGTAGCCCCGCACTTTTTTTTTTACAGCATCACTGCTCTGTTCTAGGTATGCAGAGTCACCTCACTCTGGCCTAGTTACCACGCTGCCTTGGAAGCAGCCTGCTGCGCTCCCCCCTGCCTGGCACCCTGGCCAGAGCCGCCTTCAGCTTGCTGCCAAAGAACATCTCGTGTAAGTCTACAGAACCGAGGACACACCAGCCCTGTCCAACAGAAACACGTTATTTACAATTTCCTAGTAGCCACATTAAAAAAGTAAAACGAAACAGGTTAATTTCACTAATATTTTCTATGTAACCCAACATATTCAAATTAGTCTCATTTGACCATATCATCCACACACACATTGGTGAGATAGTTTACATTGTTTCTTCGTTATGTTTGTGAATCACACAGCATGCATCATCTTCAGCGTCTCAGGGCTGCTGTTTGGGACAGGGCAGGTCTACAGGAAGCCGGGGCCTGTGGGTAGGAATTCTTGTTCTGCCACTTCTGAGCCCAGCCCCTTCACATCCCTGAGCCTCAGTTGCCTCATCTTGAAAATGGGGCTAATGGGGCCAGGAGGGACAGGAGTGTTAAGGGTTGGACACACAGGGAGGGCAAGGCCCCTCAGAGCCGAGGTTTCTCCATCTGTAAAGTGAGGCCATCTCCAAGGACCCTTCCAGCTCTCTGAAAAGCCTTGGAGGGACAGTCAGGCCCTGTCTCTCCAGCCCTCGCCAGCAGAGGGCCCCTTTGCCCAAGTCTGGGGCCACCTGTGGCCTGAAGGACCGGTTCTGCACTCACCGAACACCTGGGCCCGGGGGAAAGCAGGGAACTCCTCCAGGCGGCGGAAGAGGTTGCGGTGGGTGTAGGCTAGGTCTCCGTGAAGCTTGCGGAAGTCACTGTACCGCTTCCAGACCACCACCTAAGAGGAATGTGAGACTTGAGGGGCCCAGCAACGGCTGGGAGAGATCTTCCCCATCCCCAACCCTGCCCAGGGGTTTGGGAGGAATCGGGAAGGTGGAGGTGGGGGCGGGTCTCCTCACAGAGTTCCTTTACTGTTTCAAGATCTGGAACTGGGGGATGGTCCCCCTCCCTCCCAGGAGCCTCACCTCTTTGACATCCTCTGGGTCTCTCTTTGAGATGAACTGAGGGAGAAACATAGAACGAGGTGAGACCAGAGACTGACATCTGACATCCCATCAACCAGTAGAATCCTAGGATGCCCCAGGTACCTCCCAGCTCCCCTCAAAGGGTCACTGGTCACTGGTGTCAAGGTGTCCTGGCTTTAGGGCTTTGAGTGTGACTTGGAACAGTTTGTCCATCATGCACTTCGGTTTCTTCATCTGTCAAATGAGGAGATCCCTAAAGGCCCCTCCAGACCCCTCCATGCTCAGCCCAACTTTTATCTCCATTCCTTCAGAAAGCCACATCCCACCCTGGCTGGTGTGGCTCAGTGGGTTGAGTGCTTGCCTCTCAACTGAAAGGTCACGGGTTCGATTCCCTGTCAGGGCAAGTGCCTGGCTTGCAGGGGTTGGGGGTGTGGGAGAGGCAACCCATCAAGGTCAATGTTTCTCTCTCACATCGATGTTTCTCTTCCTCTTTCTCCCTCCCTTCCCCTCTCTCTCTAAAATAAATAAAATCTTCAAAAGCAAGTCTCTACATCTCCTTCTGAAACCAAAGAACCCCAGTTATCTAAAAATTGAGCTCCTGTCCCAGGAGCCACACCTTCCTGAACCAGGAGTCCACTGTGAACAGACGCTCCTGGGCAATGAGGAAACTGGGGTTGTGACCCCAGCAGCCCGGGGTCTGAGGTACTAAGACAACTTCATTTTAACTTAACGTCCTACAGCTTAGAGTACCTGACAGTTTTCAAGGTAAAAGAAACTCATTTTAAAAACCGTTGAGGAATATATACCTAACAAGGGACTCCCACAAATCAATACTACAAGACAAGACTAACAACCCAACTCTAAAAATTAGGCAAAATTTGAACAGGGACACTTGAACAGGGACAACCCACAAAAGAAGACATCTGAATGGCCAATAAGATTATAAAAATATAGTCAACATCATTTGTCAACAGAGAAATGCAAATAAATACTCTTAATGAACCCGTAAGTCCACTCCTAGGTTTATAACAAGGACAAATGAGAACCTATGTCCAAAAAAGACTTGTACCCATGTGTATTGTTCATGCAACTTTACTCATAAAGAATGAAATTTTTTTTTAGAAATCCAAATGTCCAAGAACAGAAGAACGAATAAAGAAATGGTGGTATATCTCACAATGGACTACGACTGCAACAATAAAAAAGAACAAATTACTCCCATGTGCAACATCGGTGAATTCCAAAAACATCATATTGACTGGAAAAGGCCAGGCACAAAGAGCACTTGCTGTGAGTCTGAGGTTCAGGGTCAGACAAAACTCATCTATGGGGACAGGAGTGAGGACACTGGTTACCTCTGTAGGGGGCCTATCGCTGGGAAGGTGCAAAGCAACTTTCTGGGGTGGCGAGAATGTCTGTGTCTTGACCTGGGGGTGTTTGCACAGATGTTTATAGGTGTAAAAATTACTGAGCTGTAGACTTAAGATTTGTGCCTATGACTTCATGGAAATTATGTCTCAGTTAAAAAAAAATAAAAGGTAAAACCACAGAAAAATTGACTACCAGCAAGTGAAAAAAGCAAGGTGCAGAACACCACTCACTGTGCGTAAATCAAAATGAAATGGATACTTGTATTTGCTTTTAAACTTAGCTTATCGCTAAGGATACATACGAAACTAGCAGAATGGTTCCTGTGAAAGTGACAAATGGGGATAAGGGAGGGAAAATGATTTATCTTTAAAAGTTATAAAAACATATCAAAGTTATGTGCATTACTTGTTTAAAAAGCCAACAGAAGATTTATAGGAGAAGGTTACAACCCCTTGCAACACACTCCTCCCCCACCCCGGGCCTCCCCCCGGGGCCTATGTTTTTAATTGTATTTTTTAGAAATGAGAAGACATTATGAGAGACTTGGGGAAAGCTTATTTTAAACATCTAGTATCTGCACTTATGGAAATGTCTTCATACTTTTACTGCACCTGAATAGCAACCCCTGCACCAGTCTCACAGTGGCCTAGTTCAAAATTCTAAAGGTACAAAAAAGTTTACAGTGAAGTCTCCCTGCAACCAGCTCTTGTATTCACTCTACAGATATTCTGTTATACTGTTTCTATTTTTAATTCTTTTCACAGTCTCTATATAATGTGCTTCTAACGTTGTTACTGCTTCACATATCAGCTTTAGTCTTTATTGGTCTTCCTGCTCTGCCTGTGAAGATGGAGACAGGGTCCTTAGGTTCTACTGAACGGTACGAAGTTTTAAAGTCATAGACAGGTGTTTGGTGTTTTTTAAAAAATTAAAAATAAACTCTTTAAAGGGCTTTTATGGACATATCAAACAAACCAAAAAACAAAACTTACTCCGAGAGATTGGACAACTAGCTAATATTTGGGTTGAGCCACAGATTTCAGGTTAATTTAAAGAAATTCACATTTTGATACCGTCACACTTCGGGCGTGGGCACCCCAACTCGCCAGTCGTGCAACTGCAGTCCACGCCCTTTTACGAGGACAGCGCCCTCCCATGGCCCCGCCCCTGAAGCCTAAAGAGGCGAACGAAGCCAGGAACCTACACCGCCCCTTAAAGGGGAAACCTATTTTTGTCCTCCAAAAAGGGAGCTTATAGCAGCGCCTTGCCTTAAGGTAAAACACGGCCCCTCTTGTTAAAAGGGAAAGGTCCCCGCTGGGTGCCACCTCACCTGCGCGGTCACTTTATATTCGGTGTAGCCCTTGGGGTGGGTCCGGGGGTCGGAGACTGTGTAGTGTCTCAAGAAGTCGTCTTTCGCCTGGCGGGACATGGCAACCCAGCTTGGGCGGAGCTGAGCCCCCGCCCCTCCAGGTCAGCCGCCGCTAGCCTCCACCTCTCCCGGGCAAGCGCCCTTCTTCCTCTAGCCTAGGGAGCTGGTTGCAAGTGACGGAGCAGTTCTCGGGCCTTGAGCGTGCGGCTAAGGGAGCGTCTAAAAAGGTCTCGGTCATTGGTAAAACGTAAACTTAGGTGATTTGAGGATAAGGATTGGGGAGGTTGGATCACTCATCTCGGTGTAAACTCTCATCACACTTCTCCAAACGACTTCTCTGCTTTCCAATTTCCTTTCATTCCTTCACCCAATTTTTATTGTGTCCAGTATATACCAGACGTAACTAAATTATTTTCCTGTCTCCTTCCATAGGATTCCATAATTTCGTGTTTTCTGGATGGGTGGGGGGAGCAAAAAGAACACTGGAGAAGCCTGTTGGTGTCACAGGATCTGAAGTCACACTTCTTACTAGCTGTATGACTTTCCCATAACTAATCAAGCCTCATTTTCTTTTTCTTAAAGAGACTTTATTTATTTTTAGAGAGGGGAAGGGGGAGAGAGAGAGGGGAACATCAATGTGTAGTTGCCTCTCGCTAGCACCCTACTGGGGACCTGGCCCGCAACCCAGGCATGTGCTGTAGATTGGGAATTGAACCTGGGACCCTTTGGTTTGTAGGCTGGCACTCAATCCACTGAGCTGCACCAGCCAGGGCTCAAGCCTCATTTTCTTATCCTTAAAATTGGGATATTTCTTCCCCCCCCTTGTTGTTAGTATTGTAGGACCAGATCTTTGGAGGTATTTCTCTAGTATGTGTAGCCCTCCAAACTCCTACCCCAGAATCCAAAGGTACCAGCCCCTTTTCTTGCCCCAGGTCCCAGGTGGGGGTGGGGCACTCTCCCTTGAGGGCTCGAATCTTGAGTGAAGGGACAGAGGGCATAGTGCAGGGTGGGGGGACCACCTTGTCCCTGGAGTACACTGTTGGCTGTGGGTCGGCTGCTCAGCCTCTGAAGCGCTCTGTTTTCCAGGCCTGGACATCTCATCCCCATAGGGATGCTGTGAGTCCCCAAGCCTTCTAAGAAATGACCTTTCTGCTGAAGGTATTTGTAAGCTGCTTCTGCGGCAGGCCATCGAGGACCCTGACTATGGGTGATGCACTCGAGCACTCACAGCCACTCTTGTTGCTAGAACTTAGGTGTGTGGGCAACTGTCTCCAGAGAGAAACACAAAGTAAAATCCCAAATCAGACTCTTGGAAACTCAGAAAGGCAAGAGTTCATCTACGAGGTGTTGGGGCTGCTGCTCGCGGAATCTTTCTGGGCAGGGCTGGGGCTCCAAGTCTCCTCACCCATCACGACTTCCCCTTCCTGACCCAGCCCCTCCCAATTCTCCCCTTGCTGCTTTCTTTCTTCCTGTCCCCTCGGAACCCTTTCCTATCTAGGTCAGTTTAGCCTCTGGCCTTCTCCAGATTGCCAACTGCCCCAGGCCCGTCATGAGGAGAAGCGAACAGAAGAGCCTTAGTAGGGGGCAAGGAGAGGGAAAAGCCGCCAGTGCACAGCTGCAGGGGGCCTGCCCCCGCGCTCGCTGGCTTGTACTGCTCCACCATGTGATGCAGACTTTCTGCTACTGCTCAAACTCCCCATCCATAGGCCTTTGTGATGAGTACAATAACTGTGTTATTTTCTTATCTCTAGCCATGCATATTTCACATTTTAAACCAAGGATGCTGCTTACTAAGGGCCCCCAGGAGGACTTGAACACGGGTGACTCACCCTGGGTGGGTGGCTGAGTTCACCTCGGTGGGGTCCGCTTGCACTCCTGCTGGTTCATACAGTGACAATTAGAGCTAGCGCTGCACAGTGCTTACACTACCCACCCATTTGCTCCTCATCCCAACCCTAGGAGGTAGGTGCCGTTATCTTTCTGCAGATGGGGAAACTGAGGCAAAGATAGGTTAGGCACCTTGCTCAGCATAACCCCATGAAGCGGCAGAGCTGGGGTTTGGCTCTGGAGCCTGGGTGTGCTCACTTAGCTCGAGACTTGGGAATTCGGGGTCCACTGTGCCCTGTCCTGCACAGAGGACAGGGCCAGTGGCTCTCGTTTTCCGCACCGAAGGACGGCTGATGTTCTGAGGCTATCCGCCCGACTCCTGCTTCCCTTCTTCCACCCTGACGGAGCCCGGGCTTTACACAGGTCTCTGCTCCTCCAGGAAGGGATCCTAGCGCCAGCTGAGAAGCGAATGGGTGTCTCTTGGGCTTTCCCTTGGGAAAACTACCCCTCCCTCATTAGACACAATAGATTCCCCTCCCTGGAGTTCAAATCTCGAGCAGAGACAAAAACTAAAAACACGTCACAGCAGGTAGCAGCCAGGTGCATTCGGTCCAAATCCAAGCTCTTCCTCTTCCGGTGGCTTTGAGCAAGTCCTGCAACGTCCTGGAGGTTTGGTCCCCACGTAAGTGGGGTACTGAGTCTGTACTGCTTGAGATCGTCCTTAAATGTGACAGTAAGTAGCAGGTGCTTTGAACAGAACCCAGCAGAGTAAGCAGCCACTGTTGGGACCACTGGCAAAAGGCCCTGTGGAAATACCCATTTGTCCTGCTGTCCTGGGGGTGCCCTGGTTCCCATCCTGTCCCAGACTGGCCCCTGCTTCGGAGAGTGCACCGTATAAGGCCCCTTCCTGGCTCTGCTCTAGGTTAGCTAGCCCTGCCTGAGTCCTCACCGCTTCCTCTTTCCGGGAGCCCTTGCCCTTCATTGCTGTCATGTGATTCCCTCTCCAGGCTGTCCACTGCATGTGGGTTCTGGGCTGGGGCAGGAAGCTGTGAGCCTTGATGTGGGGGTGCATCTCTTTTCCAACTCACACGGCTGAGGGTAGCAGTCACTCTAGTGACCTGTCCTCTTTCTTCCTCTATCCAGAAAACTTCTACTCATCCTTCACTCCCAGTTTTAACGTCACCTCCTCTAGGAAGCCTGCCTGGACTATTCCAAATGGCATTATTTGCAGCCCAGCCCTCTGCCTCTACACTCGTTGCACATCGCAGACACAGCAGTTGGTCATCCCTCTGGCTGGACTGTGGGCCCTGAGCGGTCTCTAAAGCTGTTAAACCAATGAATGACTCAGCCAGGACCAGGACAGGAGCAGTTTATTCTCACAGCTGGGCAAGGACGAGGCCCACAGCCTTGACAGCAGCAGAGGCAGCCCCCTCCCAGCCCCTGCCCTCCCCTCTAGGTATGGCAGCTGCAGGCAGGCCGGGTCAGGAGCCTGGGTGACGGCCGGGGCAGCAGTCCACCTGCCACAGGAGCAGCAGTGGGCAGCAGCAGCAGGTTATGGAGGGAGACAAGGAGTGTTATTTGGACTGGCTGATTCCCATCCCCCCATGGGTGGTGGTTGGTGAGGGCCTGGCTGGAGCTGGGGCGGGGGGCCGACTGAGGGGTGGGGGCATCTGGAGTGGCTCAGTCGGCTGTGAAGATGCGGCTGGAAATGTCATCCAGGAGCCAGTCGATGCCAGGCAGCAGGTTGTCCCCGGTGACGGCGCTGCAGCCCTGGATGCACCAGTGGTGGCTGCGGATGGAGTCCAGCTCCAGGGCCTGGAAGGGTGGACAGTGCTGGTGGGGCCCGGCGACCAGCCCGCCCACCCTGGCCCAGGGGAAATCCACGCCTCCTCAGGGTCCTGCCCTGGGAAACTTCCCCTGGTCCCTGGTGATCTGTCAGCTCTCAGGCACGGGCGGGCGTGGGCTCTCTGTGTAACCACACCAGCACTACCCCTTAGGAAGAAAGTAGCAACACAGGCTTCAAATATCTGTTAGGACCCAGGCATTGTGTTGGGGGCCACAAATGTCCTCTCATCTGCTCCCCGCAAGGCCACCCTAGCCAGGGTCTGTGCTGGCCATTTTACTAAGGAAGAAAACAAAGCTCAGAGAGGTTAAGCAACTTGCCTGAGGTCACACAGGTAGTAAGTGGCAGAAGCAAGATTCTAACCACACTCTCTCATTCTGGTGCTGAAGCTTTAGAATAATGGTGAAGACTCTGGGGTCAGACAGGCCTGTGTTTAAATCCTGGCTTTTCTACTTCCTGGCTATGTGACCTTGGCCAGTGACCTAACCTCTCTAAGCCTGCTTCATCATTGGTAGAATGGCAACAGTTCCTACTTCATGGGAATTGAAAGAGTGGACCATGCAAAGAGCCAAGCACACAGAAAACACTCACGATTGGCTACTGTTACCCTGTGGAATGATCCATTTGCGGCCCCTCCCCCAGGCTGTGAGGCCACTATTCTTACTGATTGCTGAGTTTCTAGTGCCCCAATAGGTCCTGCCACACAGTGGGGGCTCATAAATTAACAAATAAATATGTGCCTCTTGTCCTCCGTGAGCCTGTGCCAAGCCCTGAACTCACCTCTCGAATGGCGTTAGAAGACAGTGCACCAGGCAGGTCCTGCTTGTTAGCAAAGATGAGGAGGGTGGCTCCAGCCAGGCGCTGGGGGGAGAAACAGAGGGGACGGGGGGCTCAGAGCACAGCCTGGCCCCTCATCGTGTCACCCAGAGCATCTGGGGTCAGAGACCAAGCTGGAAAACTGTGGAGGGTGAGGCCCAAGAGAGGAAGGCAGTGTGGATGTTGCCTTTGAGGCTGGGCACACATGGGGTGGAGGGAGTCCTGGGCTGGGCCAGGGCCCTGGTTCTAGTCCGTCCAATCACCACCCAGTGGGCACCTTTCTCCTCTATGCCTCAGTTTCCTCTTTCAAAAAGAGGGAGAGGGTAATGGACAAAAAGATCCCAGAGCCCACTGTGGTTCTAGATTGCGCCACCGGATGAAACTGACGTGCACAGAGAATGCGGCTGCCCCAGAGGCCCTGGGGTCTGCTGGAAACAGCCTCTCCCCCTCTTCCGCGTCCCTGGAGCCCTTCCACTGTCCCACTGCCCCAATTCCAGTTATTTCCTTGTGTGTGCTGAGCCCTGGGAGTTGCTCCACATGGGTGGGTGGCTCTGGCCCAGGCCTGGGCAGCTGATCTCACTGGTCCTGCTTGACACCCTTAGGAGGTGGCTACTGTAATACCAGTAACCATATGTCCCTGTGTGCCCACACAGTCCTGGTTGTACCTGCTGTCCCTCATCATTATTAAGAACTCCCTCTTTCACTCTCAAAAGTGTGTTTCTTTTCAGGTAAATGTAATGTGGCAACCTGATCAAATTCTGGAACAGAAACAGGACATTGTGGAAAAACTTGTGAAATACAAATAAAATCTGTAGTTTTTTTAAGGGCAACTTCCCAGTGTTGACTTCTTAGTCTCGCCAAATGCACAGTGATTACGTAAGATGTTAACAGCGGGGAAGCAGGGTGACAGGCACATGGGGTCTCTCTTCACTCTCCTTGTAACTTTTCTGTAAATCTAAGATTTTATTTTTTAAAAAGTGTTTTGACCCAACGCTAAATTATAAAACCGCCTGGACTATAACACCAATCTTAGAGATAGGAAGTGGAGGTTCAGAGAGGTTCAGTGCCTTGCCTGAGGTCACACAGCAGGGAGGCTGACTCCTGAGCCAGACTCCACTGCCTCCCAGAGCTTCATGCGCTGGCCTGCGGTCATCTTCCTAAAGCTCCATGGGAGGCGGGAAACTGAAGCTAAGGGTGGTGAAGCAGCGACATCACAGGGATGTGAGCCCAGGTGTGCAGTGTGACCTGCATGTGGCACCATGGGCCTTCCTGGACCAGCTGTGCAGGTTGTCTCTGCTTCCCCAAGGGTGCTGGGCACATGGGGAGGGCTCAGGGAGTCTGCAGAGGAATGTGTCTACAGGTGTATATGTGTGCGCACAGCACTGGGGCCTGCATGCTGGTAGAAGCCTGGGGCCACCCCCTGCCCACTCAGCCAGGCCCACCTCCTCCACCAACAGGCTCTGGAGCTCCCTCTGGCAGTCCTGCATGCGCTGGCGGTCGGCACTGTCCACCACCCAGATGAGGCCGTCAGTGCTCTCAAAGTAGTTCCGCCAGTAGGACCGCAGGGACTTCTGGCCGCCAACATCCCAGATGTTCAGCTTGAACCTAGGCAGGGAGCAGGTGGCTCGAGAGTCAGCATGGCCCCTTATCCGCCCTCCCCTCCCTGCTTTGGGCTGGCCCACCTGCAGGGACCCTGCTCACCCCCGGTGCTCCAGGGTCTTAATGTTGAAGCCCAGCGTTGGGGAGATGGTATCGATGTCTTCCCCATTGAACTTCTTGAGGATAGTTGTTTTGCCAGCATTGTCTAGGCCACTGGGACACACCAGGTTAAGGAGAAATGCCCGTACTCTGCAGGGTGCCCCTCTCTTAGGGGACAAACCATTTCCCGCCTCATACTGAAATCAGTTGACACATGACTGACCCATAATTGGCCCATGATAAATGTGGAAGGATCAAGAAACCAGTGTCTTATCTCCTCCAGGCCAAAGGCTCCTTAAGTCACTCCATATTTATTGAACACCTACTAAATGCCAGGCCCTCTTCTGGTGCTGGGGGCACCCTGGGTCAAGTCTGCCCTTGTGCCTTACGCTCCAGCATAAGGAGAGTGCAAACGAAGGAGAAACAAGGTGAATCAGATCCTGGTGAGTGTTAGAAATACAACGAAGAAAAAAAATTCAACGAAGAGGTTTTTGGAGAGGGCCATTGCAGGAGCTTCCTTTAGCTCAGGCGTCAAGGAAGGCCTCTCTGAGGGACTTGAGCTGAGGCCCAAACTACCGGGAGTCAGCTATTTGGAGGATTGGTGAAAGAACACTCTAGGCAGAGGGAACAGCAAGATCAAGTATCTGGAGGCAGCCATCCTCACTTGTTTCTGGAATATTCCAAACCTTTTGCTGCTGAGTGGGCAGATGTGAGTTCACCAGCAAGATGGAACCACCCTTCTCTTCCCTTCTAACAATTCAGGGGGCTTGCAGCTGGGAAAGGAGCCCAGGCCCTGGACTCTGCAGACTTCCTGCTCACCTGCTCTGAGCAGGTGACTCAAACCAGTGACATGGGGGTGTCAAAGAACCTCTCCCAAGACCCAGCCTTAGCCCCTGATAATAGGCCACTGATTGTGCCCTCAAGTCCGGGATCCACGCATCCTTCCCTACTGGATCCTTCCCCTCAGTGGATGAGCTCTCTGGCTCTCTCCCACCTTAAAAGCAGACAACACCCTCTCTTGACCCCTCTCCCCCTTACTCCATTACTTCCCTCCCTTAACAGCAAATCTCAAGACCATTCCCACTCTCGTCTCCAGTTTCTGTTCTGCTCTTTCTCAAGCCCATGAGGCTTTGGCTCCAGCTGCATCCCTGCAACTGCTCTTGCCAAGGTCAGTCCCTGAAGAACTCACTGGAGTTCCTCCGCCCGGGAGTTTGCTGCAGTGGCTGTTCCCTATGCTTAAAAAATGTCCCCACATATCCACACGGTCCATTCCTCACCTCCATCTTCACTCAACTGCCACTTTCTCCATACAGCCTTCCCGACCACCTTGTTTAAACTACATTCTCCTCCGTACGTACTATGTATTTTCTCATTTTCTGTTAACATCTTTCTTCTTCCTACGTTACAGAATGTCCATGAAGGTAGGGCTTGTTTTTGTTTTGCTCTTACCCCAGTTCCTAGATCAGTGCCTAGCACACAGTAGGCGCTCAATAAATATTTACTGGATGAGTGAATTCTCTGCGCCTACCTCAGGGCTCTTTTAAAACAGACATGTTGAGAATATTATTTTTCAGTTATTTGCGTACGTGAATGTTTTCTGTCCCTGCTAGGGGAGCTGCGGGTGAGGGGGCCCCGCTCTTGGATCCAGAGTTCCCCGCCACGGGGCCGGGGACAGAGTAGGGCAAGAATGCAGACGCCTGTTAATGGGATTCGGAAGGTCGGCGGAGCCTACACGCTGCCAGCCGCGGGGACATCGATGGGCCACGCGACAGTAAAGAAACGGACGGCTGAGTCCACCCGCAAAAGGCCGCGCGTGGAGTCTATACACGCCTCCCGCTTGAGCTGAGGGCCAGGCCCGCACGCCCCAGGGATTCCGACTTTGAGGGCGGGGCCAGAGTCTGGCCCTCTCAGACGGGGGGAGGAGGTGAGAGCCGAGAGGGGCAACGGCCCCACGCTATGGCCAGACCTAAGGGTGGTGGCGCCCAAGTCACCTCCGGGCTCCAGGTCCCCGCTACATTTGGACACCTGGTCCGACTGCTGCACCTTTAGGCCCACAGCTTTGGCCATGGGAACAGAGTCCCCCCGCCCCGAGCCGGTGGTTCGGCCTCCTCCCGGCCCCCTGCCAAAGTGATTGGTAGGGCCCAGTGCGTGACGCACAATGGGCAGTTGGGGCAGGCCGTCCGGCCGCGCACCCCGAACCCAGTAGGGGGCGCCTAGCACCGCCCGCCGGCCGGGTCCCGCTACCCTTTCAGCTCCAGCGTCCGGGAGGATACAGCATGAGTAGTCGCAGCTCCCGTTCTTTCTGCTTCATCTTCTTCAGGATGGTCAGAAGGCCCATGGTCCCGAAGCCCCCTACCGGCTGCCGTTTCTTCCTAGTCCCGGGACCCCTTTCCCTGTTCCTATTGGCTATCACGCCCACCGACAGCACAGCCTATTGGTCGGCCCCTCGCTTAGTCCCGCCCTCGCTCCCACGTGACCGTGAGGTTGTACAGCGGTGCAGCTGCGATCGCCCCTCTAGCGGCTATGGGGGCTTCTGCGCGGCCACTTGCTTTAACCCTTCTCTTCCCTAGGGCTTGAAGGACGAAGGCACCGCCATTCCTACCTATCCAAGAGCCCCGGCTCGGCTGGGAACGGAAACCCGAAGTTCCTGGGTTTTGTCTTGGCTGCATGGAGAGTAAGAGTTCTGACTCGGGAGTCAGAACCGATGCCCCAAGAATGTTGAGCTCATCCCAGGCCCAGTGTAAGGCCCCGTTCCCCGGAAACATGGTCCAGATCATCCTCATCTTGGTCCTTGGCATCATCCTGAACCTGCTAGTTACAGTACCTACCACTTTCCCTAGTACCAGGAATCCTAGGGGGTGGGCGTGGGGTTCTCCACGGAGTGCAAAAGTGCCCCCTAGGGGCCGTTTGGAAATGTGCGATGGCGTCATTGGGTTGTCCCAATTACAAGGTAGGTCTCTTGTTAAGAGCGCAGTGGACAGACCCGCACAAGAATTATCCCTCTCAAGATGCCCATCATTTCTCTGTTAAGAAGCAAAAACCTTTGATTTGCTGATGAGAAAGTTGAGGCTCACATGGTGCTCAGCATAGTGATTGGCATATAGTAGATGCTTCATAAATATTTGTTGTTGAATGAATGACTATCCAAGAATTTGGTTCTTTACCTTAATGATCATGTCCAGAAAAAAGTGATGAAACTGAGGCCGGGGCTAGGCATATTGTAAACTCAGAAGGGTGTGCCTTACTGTACTTCTTAAAAATTGTTTTTAGAGAGACAAGCACTGATTTGTTGTTCCACTGATTTATGCATTCATTGGTTGATTCTTGTATGTGCCTTGACCAGGATCAACCCCCAACCTTGGGATATGCAGATGATTGAGCTACCTGGCCAGGGTCCTTATTTTCTTATGTTGAGCCCTCCCCACAGCCCACTGCGTGGTAAATGTGAGTGAGTGGCACAGAGAAGGCTCTGTCTCATGTTTGAGAAAGAAGTCAGGCACCAGCTGAAGATAGTGGTGGATTTCTCTGTTTTCTGCTTCATCCTCCTGGCAACCCTGTGAGGTTTATTTCCTTTTTGTAGATGTGATGGTGGAGTCTAGAGAGTTTAAGGCATCTGGACAGCAATTTAAAGTCAGGTCTGGTTCACAAGAATGTTCCGGGTCCCTAAGAAATCTAAGTGCCTTCAGTGGGGATCAGTTCCCTAAGCTGGTGTACACATGTGTGGCCAATTATATGAATGAAGCCATTGAGAAAGGCGAAGGGGAGCTATAACATGGCTGCGTAGAAAGATGTCCATGCCGTACTAAGTGAAGAAAGGGAACTTCCACCCCAATTTAATGTTAAAAATAACAACAACCCACTAAACAATGCTTTTCAAACCACGGGATGCAGCCCATTAAGGAGACTGTGAAATCACTTTAGGCCCTTTGTCACAAATAAAGGGACCCACTAAAACACTAAAGCCCTTTGTCACAAATAAAGGGACCCACAAAAAATCGCCCATATTTGACTGGGTTGACTACAAAGCCATCAGTCAGGTTCAGACTGCTCACCCTCACAGCACTGGCGAAAATGAGAGTGAGCAGAGCAGAAAGCGCTGCTGCCTTCGTCCACAAATTAAAGGTCCGCAGTGTTTGTTTCAGATATTTACATAGGTGTGTGTATTTCTCACGAAACTCACAGTCAAAACGTTTTGAAAATCACTACAATTCAACCATTAACCTCTGGAGTAGGTTTAAGGGGAACTCAAACTCATTACCTTAAGCACTTGTGGATTGCTTTACCTTGCTCTTGCCACTAGCATTGAAATCCTTGTTTAAATGTCAGGCTTCAAGCCCAGTTCTGCCCAAGCTGTTGTTACGGCTTCCCAGGGGCCACACAGTAGCATTACTGCAGAAAGCGGGAAGCTCTGTGAAATAGCAGGAGACCAGGAAGTAAGTGTGTTTCACTTTTGAATAATATTTGCCTATAGCTAGAAACCCGTGGTGGGAGGTGTAGGGACTTTTAGAGGTAAGTGTGGGATGCTAGTGACAGGCAGTGTTTTCACTTGCCTGGCGGAGAGGAGGGAAGGGTGCTCTCGAAATAAAATCTTTAGGGAATACCTTTGGGAGAAAACTGGGAAAGATCTGCAGGGCTGTAGTTATTTATAACTATGATTATATTCAGGAGAAAGGATCATGAAATTAAAACACCCAACTCCTGACAGCTGTGAAACCTGGTTTTGAAGGGAGAGTTTTTGAGTAAACTGCAACTTGAGGGTACAGTTCTAGATACCTTTTATTTTATTATTATTATTTTTGAATCCTCACCTGAGGATGTGTTTATTGATTTTAGAGAGAGATGAAGTAGGGCAGGGGGGAGAGAGATATGTGAGAGAGAAACATTGATCGGTTGCCTCCTGCACTCGCCCTGACCAGGGATCGAACTTGCAACCTAGGTAGGTGCCCTGAGTGGGAATGGAACCCACGACCTTTTTTGGTGTACAGGATGCTGCAACCAACTGAGCCACCCAGCCAGGGCAAGTTCTAGGTAACCTTTTAAAGAGTTGTGTTTACCCAATGTTTGGGGAGGAAAATTTGGCATTATTGTGTTACATTTAAGAGATAAAGCCCTTTGCATCCAACCATGCACTTCGTGTATCACCTTTAACTCTGTCCTGCAGCAGCACGACCCACAACAAAAAGCCAGGACAAAAAGACCCTGCTGGAGTTACAATTGCTGATCATTAAGCATGAGCAAGAAGTATACCTAAGTGTTTTATTTATTTATTTGTCTCTGTAAATATTTATTTTTAAGCTTGCTCTGGATGAATTTTCTTTCATTCTTTTAAACTATAGTGTACATATGAGGTGTAAATTTAAGTTACAGTTTTGATAAGAGAAATCCTATTTCTTTTTTCCCTCTGGTGAAACATACCTGCCACACCAGTCTGATTTTTTTTGTAACCTGTGTGCATGATGGAAGCACCAACTAGCCATCAGGGGCAGCATTCCCAAGGTAGGTTTTGTCCTACTCACTAGTAAACAAGGAACTGGAGGTTTGAACAGACGGCCTAATCACTGGTATGGCAACTGCCTGTAGACCTTAGTCCTGCCCCACCCTGCTCCAGCGGCCCCACCCCTTAAGGGTGGCTGTCCCCAGTCAGTGTGTACAGTGAGCCGGCCACCGCGGAACATCAGTGTCCAAGCGTCCTCCTTACAGGTTTCAGCCCAGCTGCCTGGTGTGAGTGGCAGAGGAGGTGTCCTTCCTGATGTCCAGATGACAGAGTGAGCTGTTACTCACATCCCCACCATCCACCCAAGGGCTCATGATGTACTTTCCAGAACCTGAGGAGTGGGGAAGGGGTTTGAGAACCTGGGCTCTTCCGGCACCCCCGTCCACCTCCCCCGGGCCTGTGGCATCTCTGGGCTTGGCCGGAGGACTGGCGGCGGGTGGTTACTGAGCCTTCTTCACTCAGCAACCTGAGAGCCAGGTACCCTGTTATCTCCACCGACACAGTAGCCGGGAGCTCTACTCACCCAGATGGCTGCAGCAGCCTCTCAACCGGGTTCCCTGTTCCCCTTCCCCGAGCCTCAGGGACTTTTGTGACCGCTGCTCAGATCTCGTCCCTACTCCGTTCTGAGCGCTGCCCGCTGGGTGCTCCCT
Organism: Carollia perspicillata; assembly: GCA_004027735.1. Taxonomy (NCBI): domain Eukaryota; kingdom Metazoa; phylum Chordata; class Mammalia; order Chiroptera; family Phyllostomidae; genus Carollia; species Carollia perspicillata. The sequence goes on along the minus strand of PVKM010031097.1, from coordinate 323 downwards.
GTGCCCTTCAGAGTTAGAGCCTGAGCAATCCCATGGCCAGAGAGGCCCTGAGTGAGTGGCCCCCTCGGCTCTCTGCCCTGATCACCTGTCCCCCCCCGCCCCCCCCCCGTCCCCTCCAACCCGCCAGCGCATTCCCACCGCCCCTAAGTCATACCTCCCTGTCACCTCTCCCTTTCAGTGCTTTACTCAAATTCCAATGTCTCAGAAAAGTATGTCGGTCAAATATCTCAACGAGGCCCTGCCTGATCACCCTATTTAAATTTGAAATTGCTTAACCCCACCCCCACACATTCCCCAAATCCTTTGTTTTGCTTTGTATTTCA
>PVKM010031096.1:0-16971 GCA_004027735.1 Carollia perspicillata | reverse complement strand
AATCCCATTGGACAGGCCAACTGGGGTCTCTCGGCTTAGCCCTAGAATTAATTGGTTGCCATGAAATTCTGAGCATGTTTTAACCATAAACCCCACTCCCAACAAACTGCATACACAGACTCACCACTTCCTGCATGTGAGGGCAGGAAGCCGCCTGAGCTCTAAGCAGCTGGTGGCTGTGAGGCAAGGGTTCTGGGAAGCCAGCACTCCTAACAGTCGGACCTGTAGAAGGTGGACCCGGGGAAGAGGGCAAAAAAGACAGGTGTGACCCTGACACGTATCGATCTGTCCCTCAGCCATTGACCATGCTGCTCACCCCTGCACAACCCAGCTGATGGAGGGGCTGCAAAAGGACCTGGTTTGATCCTTCTCCACGAAGGATTTCACTGCCACCATGTGGTTTGTTTCTCCCTTCTGTTTACAAGCCTCTTTTCCCTACTCACCTCTCTTCAGTGCCGGCCCCCAGGAACTGGGAGGAAGGAGATCATGTTAGCATGCCTTTTTACTTTTAAAGTGTCCATAAGCATCATGCAGGACACACTGGCATAGACAAGATTTTTCTCCCAGAGCCACTATTGATCGGCTTATTTGGCACCATGTGTGGACATGATTAAAAGGGCTACGTGAGAAATAATTGCATCCAGGGGGTATTGCACATACTTTCAAACCAGCCGTGACCTGACACAGAAATTGGCCTGTTTTATCATTATAATAGCCAACAAGCTTGGCTCTTAACCGAAACTGGATTTCAAACCTAGACATATGGTTATACATTTTTAAAAGTTTTGCTCTCACAAGTTGAAAAAAATTCAATATGTTCTAAAATAAAAAAGTATGTAACCCTTGTAATTATTCGTGGGAGCAACCTACTGTTGCTGTGGTATCAGCAGGGAGGGGGAAGGGCCAATTTGCAGAAAAAACCTCCGTGATGGATCCCCTTCCAGCACCAGCAGAATGTCCAGTTTGGGCCCCCAAATGTTTTAGTACCCAGTTATGGAATAAAATGTCCTGGGTTAGCGTGTACTCTTTCATGTAATTGCATTCGCTGCCATCTGGACTGCTGAAGTTAGAGCAAGACTATTATGAGATGGAGGGCAGAATTTGACTCGAAACGTGGATGTCTGAGCCATTTAGCATACCATGAGCACGTCATTTCAGACGGCTATTTCTGGGGAAACCCACTGGCCTCAGGATAAAGAGACGTCAATTTTAGTTCCAAACCTCACTCATAACTGGGGATAAGACATTTACTTAGTGGAAATAAATGGACACTTCATAGGATGATAAATTTAGTTCTAAAACTGAAAGATACAAATGAGCTTAAAGGAAGCCCTAAAAGTCATTATTAATGTCAGAGATAATGCAAGAATGTTCACTATTTCCATACATATCTTCAAACAAGTGCAAGCTAATGCAATTAGAAAAAAAAAAGGACAATAAAGATGTAAGATTAAAATTAAAGAATGCTCCCATTATTTTGTGGTTGACAGATATTTGTAATTTTACAAAACTCAAGACAGTCCAGATAAAACCCATTAAAAACAAATATATATCTTAACAAATTTATATAATTAATAGTAAAATAAAGTTTTCTTATATGCAAAATATAACTACAAAAGATATAGCGGAAGAGAAAATGTAATTTAAAAGGCCACTCCCCAAATAAAATAACTTAAAATTACGTTAAGAAATTCCTTAGAACTATGAGAAGGAAAATATACTACTACTAAGAAACATTAAATAAGATTTACTTGTAATGTCATGTTCTAACTTGATAAGGAGACTCAATACTGAGAAATATGTAAATTCCCCCAAATTAATATATAGCTTTCAAATGTTCCAAATTAAAATACCAAAGGATTTCTTCAGTAACTTGACAAATGATGCTAAAGAGTATCTGATAGAATAGATATAAAATGTTATCCAAGAAGATTCTGAAAAAGTATAGTAAAGAAGGAACTCAAACCCAACTACATATTAAAACACATTATAAAATAACCATGATTACGAGTATTTGGTGCTTACTGTACATGTTTGGCTTAATTTATGAGAAATTACATTGGGGCAACTGCTTTGGGGAAAAAAGCAAAAAAGCTTTAAAGTCTCTATGTAACTCCTTATATCAATCAATAAACAAGCAAATACAGCCTTAGAAAAAAATCACATATATAATTATTGTAACTCTAGAGTCATAAAAATGTTTCTAAGCAGGATAAAAACCCTTAGAAGCCATGAGATAAAATATTGATAAATATTAATACTTAAAATGTGCAACTTCTCTGAAGGAAAAAAATGTTAAAACTGAACTGAATAAAAACCATGTATATCACAAAGCAGAGAATTTCCTTTACATATAAGTATTTCATAACAATCAAGGAAGAAGGGGAGCAAGACAGTAGAAAATAAATGGGCAAAGTATAAAATATTCATAAAAAGAAAAACAGAAATGGCCAATAATATGAAAAAAGTATTCAAACTCACTTAAAATTAAAGCCATGCACATCAAAACAAGACACCATGTTTCACTCATGAATCTGATATTAGTGAATTATAGCATTTCATAACCAGTGTTGGCAATGATACACAGACCCTCTAATACACAGTTCCCGAGAGCGTACATTGTTTCATCTCCTTAAAAATGTAGAGCACTTAGCAGTACATACCCATCTGACAGTATGCAATCTTCCTGGCCTCCAAAATTTCACTCTTTGGAATTTTTTTTTAGAGATGTCTCAGAAAAGATGACCATTGTGTACTTCTAAAATAAAAATATCTCTAAGCAACCTAAATGTCCATTAACTGTATACTGGTTCAATTGGGTTACATGCATCATAGAAGGGAAAGCAGTAATAAAGAATGGGAAATATCGGTGTGTGCCAAAGTGGAAAAAGATCACCACCATGTACGAAGTGAAAGGAGCAAGGTGAAGGACAGGGATCGCGTGACTCTTGGGCATGGGACTTTTTAAGGGCGGGGGGTGTGTCTTCATGTACAGATGTATGTGTAAAGTTTTGAAAAACTACACAAGTAACTTTCACCCATAATACCTGTGGGTGAGGTAGCTCACGCTAGTGGAGGCAGCCGGACTTTTGCATTTTATTTTGTGCCTTTCTGTGTCTGTAGAGCCTTCTTTCGCTTTAAACAAATTAAAGAAGGAGGCCATTAAATTAGGGCTCATTTCGTTTTCTCCTCCATGTTTTCAGTGGAAATGTAAAATATGATTATTTTCAGAAATAATAGAAAACATTAATATTTTATAATTACCATTATTTTATTATATTTTGTGTTAATTAACATTGATAGTAGTTAATATTTCATAATTAATTGTATTAGAAATGAGCGTGATGACCACAAAATTAGTACTCTTTTTCTTTTCTCTATAGTTTTTAGTGAAAAATTTTCAAAATCATCATCATCATTATTATTATTATGTAAATCATTACCGTTTTATAATTATATTATATCATAGTTTGTTTCACATTGATAATAGTCAATACTTTATAATTTAATGTAATGTTCAACTATTTGTCAAAAATACATAGAAATAATAAATATAAAAAATGCATAAGGAATAAAGTTAAAATTCACCTGTCATCCTCTTACCACTTAGAGAGGACCCTTCTAAAACAGGTAAAGCATATTTTTTCTTCATTTGCTAAGTGTATTTACTTATATTATTTGCCAATGGAATCATATCATGTCTGTTGTTCAGGGGGCTTTTTACATTTGGTTTATCATAATCGTAGGTCTATTTCAACTATTGCTTCATTTTATCACTTTCAATGCCTCCACAAGATCACACTGTAATCGCTGTCTCATCATTTATTTATTTAGTTATGGAATCTAATGTATTCGTCGGGGTCCTCCAGGGAAACAGAACCAAATATACGTGACAATCTGTCTATATATTCTGAAATTAGAAAATCTCACAAGGTTGTGTCTATGGCGATATCCTTTCTATGAAGTTTCCCAGAAACACAGTGTTCTTTCACGATTTTCAGCACCCCTGTCCTCCATCCTGTTTCCCCCTATTGTTTCTGTTCTCCCTGTTCCTACTAGCTAGGGCCCCTATTCCATGTAAATTTAACATACTCCTTTTCATCTGGGTCCTTTTTTCCTGATTTCCTGGAGAATCTCTCACATTCAGTCTTGTAATTCACCAGCTCGATTCGACGCAGTGTCCAATTTGCTCTTCACTTATCCCACTGAAGTTTTTAACTTGAAAAGCCTGACTCTCATTTCCATATAATCCTCCATGGTCTTCCCGGCTCTTCCCCTCACATAGTCATGATTGCAGTGCACTGTTTGATCTCGTTGAGTCCCACATTTTCTATTTCTTGCACTAATATATTTCCATCTGAGGCTGTTGGTCTAGTTTTGAAGGGTGACCTGCTTTTCATTTTGTTTGTTTTTAAACCTTTAATGTTTGTTGACAGGCATTACTTCCCCTACACTCCCTACCCCTGTTTCCTTTTTTTATTATTATTATAGAGTATATCCTCTATCAGTTTTTAGACAAATAGAAAGTAGGTTGGCTTCAGCAAGAACTCTGTGTCACTGCTCTGGAACAAATTAAGGGTGAAAATCGTATATAAAGTAAATTATAATCTGTTGCAGCTCAGAGAGCCTCAGCAGAATGGTTGGGACAGAGCTGGGACTCGGATACCCATGAAGAGCTGAGTCTCCATACTGTGGGGGGCTCCCTGGGCCAGGCTCAGGCCCCAGCATTTCTAGTCCTCTGCAGGGTTCAGGCATCAGTACCAGAGCCATTCCATCCAATGCAGATGCAGTTGATAAAAGACACTGAAATACCATTGCCACTGGTGCCAGGTGGCCTGAAATTTAGCCTCTGTGACAAGCTGTGCTGCCCTGCCTTCTAACCCTCACTCATCTCAGACACAGCGGGAAGGGTCTGGGCTGACATTCCCTCCACTTCCTTCCACGACAGGCTAGTGTTCCTGGGGAGGAGCCACACACTCATCCTCCGTCTCCACTTTTCTAACATGGCACCCTGTTTATTTCAGGTAGCAGAAATTCCTTGAAATGCCTGCCATGTGGTTGATACTTCTTCCTTGTTTCCATAGCTGGTGAAAGACTTTTTGTAATTTGTCCTTTCTACTTTTCAATGGAATATATTGATTAATAAGAGTATATAGGTTTCAGGTATCCAATTCTACAATACCTCATCTGTATAGTACATGGTGTGTTTTCTATTGGTTATTGCAATAGTGTGGGAGGAGAAAGACCATCATGTCTGGAACAGGATTCCTCACAATGAATTCTCAGTTTTCTCTTTTATTTCACTGTTATTAGAAATAGAATGGTTATCCCACACATGATTGAAATCACACGTTTCTCAACTTTTTCTGTCTGATTTATTTCACTTAGCATGATATTCTCAAGATCCATCCATCTTGTTACAAATGCCAGTATTTCTGAGAGCAACAAATGAACAAATAAGAAAAACAAACACAAAAGTCATAGACACAGACGATAGCTTGGTAACTGCCAGAGGGAAGAGGGATGTGAAGGTAGGTAAATGTAAAGGGAGTCAAATATATGATGATGAAAGATTATTTGACTTTGGGTGAGGAACACACAATGCAAAATACAGATCATGTATCATAGAAATGTACACTTGAAACCTATATTATCTTATTAACCAATGTTACTCCAATAAATTTAACCATAAAAATGTAATATAAGTAAATAAATAAAATGCAGTCACCTTGGAAAAAATAAATGAAATAATTATAATTATCTTCATTTTCTCCCTCTGGTAATTCTTGAAAAATCTAACACCTTGGTGGAAGAATTATGTTTTACCTTCATTGAAAACATCCTGGGAATTTTCCTCAAAGAATTGATTAAACTATATTGAAAATAAAATGCTACCATTTTTATTTATTTCTCACTGTTTTGGTGCACCTAAATTTCCTCTTAAATCAAATTTATATTTAGTATTTTCATGTATTTTAGTAATTGCATCTACATTTGATAAAATGTGGAAGAAACTTGTATTTATTAGATTGTAAATTATTATGCAGTATGCAATTTTGATTAGCAAAGTGCAACACAGTGTTGCGATGGATGAATAAGGGGGAGATGTACGGTATTACCCAAGAGAAATGAGATGAAAATTTTAGCTCACAAAAATAATGGAAACAAATGGCTTGATTGTCATATATGTTAAAATGTAAAAAAAAATTATTGCTAGCATCTCTCTACCACCTGGATGTGAGAATACTCGAATGGTACTTTAGTATCGTTTCTCGGAATATGCAATTTATAGCTGACTAAACCACCCTGTATCACCTTTCCATCAGCTGCTTTGAATGCATTTTTATTCAAATATAGTTTATATATTTGGTTATTGATGCAAATACGTACATAAAAGAATATAAAAATAATGTTTGTGAGCATGATTTAGCATAGTCTGGGCTTGGTGAGTTGGAAACAGGGTTAGAGATATTGCTGTGAGTTCAGCTGGACAGTCACTGAGTTAAAACATAATTATTCCTCTTCGATGGCTCTCACCATGACAACTCGCTTCTGAAATTCAACTATTATTCATCTCATATTATTGTCAAAGTTTAAAGGTTGACTTTTATTGACCTCCTTCTAATATCTATGACATCTAATCATCTGGGTATATGAAACCGGATTGTTAACAGCAAGAGCAGCTCAAGGACGCTTTACTGTGCACACCTGAGCCGTTCCTTTGCTCAGCCCCAGTGATGACTCAGCTCCTGGGCTCTGTTACCTGCTCAGAACCCCCTCAGGGCAGGAATTGAACATGGCCTTCTCATCTCCCTGACTATCCAGCTGCAGAGCTCTGACAGCCCAAACATCCCAGTTTCTTTTATAGTCAAATATACATTATCTCGTGACTTAAATCACAGATCCCTGCTCAACTCTCACACACACAAAAAATCAAGAAATGTATAAAAAGAGTCACTAGATTTTTTTGTGCTGATACTGATAAATTCCCCAGGCTTAAGACCATGTGGACAAGTATCCTATCCATTTTCCCCACCATCTGATTTTAACCCGTCTCGAGAATTCAAAGGAAGGAAAGTACTGTTTTCAAACATCAAGTCCAAAAGAAGCATGTCTCCTCACCCCCAAATCTGCTCAGTAGCAGTTAGGACATTAAGTTTTCTAACATATCATAACAAAATACCCAAAATAAGGTGGCTTACACAGAAATGTATATTCTCATAACTCCAGAAGCTAGAAGTTAAAGATCAAGGTTTGGTCTCTCCAGAGGCCTCTCCCCTTGGTTCACAGATGGTCTCATTCCTCACATTGTTCTGTGTGTTGCCTGTGCCCCAATCTCTTCTCCTAAAGATACCACGGATACTGCACTGGGCCTGCCTAGTCCAATGTGCTCACTTTACCTCAGTGACCTCTTCAGGCCTTGTTTCCAAATACACTCACATTCTGAAGACCTGGTGGTTAGAACTTCAATGTACAAATTTGTATAGGGTATAGAATTCAGCCCAGAACACCATAAAGAAACCAAAAATAATTTTAGGGTATTTTTTCTAACTACTATTGTAAGTAAATTCTATTGGCTGCATAAAAATACAGAGACTGCATCTTATCTTTCATTAATTTATAGACTCATTCGCGAGGTCAGACCTACACATGAGAAAGATTAACAATTGGAGAGTATCCCTGTGGGTAAGAAGGGCTATGGAGTTACTCAGCTTCTCACAGAATAAGACAGTACCCTGTCTCTGCCCACAGGGAGCTCACTATCTAGAAAGGAGGATCCGATCCATAGATAACTAATTCTAGGCAAGTCTGTCAACTGCTCTCAGTATAGGAGCAAAATGCTGTGGAGACTCAGAGAGGGATCCATGTCCTGAATTGTTGAGGGAAGAAGAGAGGGTTAGGAAGGTTTTGCTGAAGAGATGATGAAGTGAATGGCCATTAACCAAGAGAAAGCCCAATCAGCCCCCACTTAGGGAGTAGTATGGAAATAATGATGGAGGTGTGGGGCACGCTCAGTGTGTCGTCACGGGGAGAGCTGCTTGTGTTTAGGTAGTTGGGAATGTGTTTCCAGAGATCAGAAGAAGAGTGAAAAATATTGATTGTGGAATCACAGGCATGCCGCAGGATGTGGGTGAAGTGGAAGCCACGGGCAAGAATAAAGAGAGTTTAAAAAACAGCTCTGAGGATAGAATTTTGGGAAACATCTATATTTATGGGTCAAAGGAGGAAGAGAAGCCACTGAAATGGGATTCATGGAAGAGACACAGGAGAGGCCAGAGTCCAGACAGAGCACAGTAGACATAAAAGGAAGTTAAAAATTAAGGAGAGTGATATGTGAGAAGCAGGCAGATGGGAAAGTGTAAGCAACTATAATTATTTGTTGTTTACTATCCAGTGAGTCAGAGAGATCAAACCAAGGTTTCAGACGAAGGCGAGACATCAGCTTTGGTAACTGGGACAATCTGGTGACCACACAGACTCATTTTCAAGGGAATAACTGGGCTAGAAGCCAGACTGGCCCGTGACAGCAGCAGGCAGAGACTGATTCTTGACACCAAGCCTAATGAATCATTTTGGCCCTTAGGCCATGCGTGATTCAGAGTGATGGGCAGCTGGCCCAGCTGGGGTGGGGGGATGGGGGCATAGCTGGGAGTGCAGCAAAGTGAGGGACATGATGTTTGGCTGTAGAGTTTAAGTAGTCAAGAGTGAAGTGTAATTACACATATACAAATACATAAATTTTGAAAGTCTTTGGTTTCTGAATTTGATTTTGACTATTACAGACTCATTTCAGGGCCAGTTGCCGCATGGGTTGTTGGCATGCTTTAGCAATGGAAATGGTGAGACAGAACAGCATTCTTAGGCTTGTGCCCTCGAAAGGAGCAAGCCTGTCTCTCTTCAGACACCTGAGCAATAGTAAGTGCAGGTCCAACAGGACACATCTGTTGAGACTGCAGAGGAGATGACCAAGCATCTCCTGAGAGTGTCTCTGCCTGTCACACCGACAGAAACACTGAGGCACACACAGGTCTGCTGTGTCATACCCTTCCCTGTGTACCCACGTTGGCTTCCCATTGGCTGCAGGACAAAGTTAGGGCTAGAAGCTGTAGTCCTCTCAATTTTTCAACTTACACTTCTGGCCTTTCCTCCATACACGTTCCCTTCTGTCACCCTAAATGCATGACCATTCCTGAAACTCACCAGTACCTCTAACGTCTCCGGGCATTTGTCTGTGCTGACACAGCATCCCAGAATGTCCTCCGAAGGCCAGATTTCCCCTCTCCTCACGCACCTCGTGCAGACCTTATTGGTCATGAACCAGCTCAAATGTCACCTCCCCTTGAAACGCCTTCCCTCACCCCTTGAGGCAGTGTCCCTTCTGCCATGATTTCACAGTGCCCTGTTCATTAATGTTTGATTACTTATCTCATTGCATTAAAGTTATTTTTACATGACTTTTGTGCTCCCAAAGAGCAGGGAACATACTTTTTTAGCCTTTTTACTCCCAGTTCCTAGCACAGGGTAGGTTCCCAGCCCATGCTCACTGAATGGACAGACATCCAGTGGAAACGAATGTTCACTGATTACCCAGTATGGTGACACACTGTGCTAAGGACTACACACGCATTCCCCCCATCACCACACGGACAATGTATCTGGGTCATTCCCAGGAGCCCTACAGAGTAGGGGAGATGGTGCCCAATTTGACAACTCCGAACACCTCCCTGAGGACCCTGGTGCATGTATTAGATTGCTGCAGCCTCCCCCAGACCTCTCATTTCCCTGAGGCATGTCTTTATCGGTCAAAATGCAGCCTTGTATCACCTGAGCAGGCTAATGTAGTTCCCACCTCCCTCCCTGCCCGCCCTCCACAGAGGCCCTGGGATCTGGTCTGAAAGTCCCTCCTGCTGCAGCCAGGCCCCTGGCTTCAGAGGTGCTTGCACTGGCATTTCACTTGCCAACTGTTCTCCAGGCTTCATCCAGGACGTTTCATCTCCTGTTACCTTCAGGCTCTTCCTTTCCTCCTCAAGGCTCTGTATTTGTTTTTGTCGTGTGTGCGTATGCATGTGTGTGTGTGTGTGTGTGTGTGTGCGTGTTCTATTTTCAATTTGTCTCTTGCTTCCCTCAACTACTCAGAAGTCAAAAGTTCGTGACATTATTCATTGGGAGAATAAATAACCCAAACAGAGGCACACTTAAACATTCTAAAATGTCCAATTAAGACCCCTAGGCACACACCATCCGAAAGACATTTCTAGAATGTGTTTTCGTCTTTCTGAAGGCTGAAGACAAAGCGAAGCCACCTGACCAGGGGCCAGAGGGAGGTGGGGAAGTTCTAACCTTACCGAAGCAATGTTTCCAGGTACCCGAGGGTCTCGCCAGTTACATTGTGTTTTCATGCATGTCTGAGAACTACAAAGGGCCTCAAAAATCACTGCTCTGAAATCTCCATCATCATCTTAAGTCAGAGATGAAAAGATGTCATATTGTTAAAATACTTTAGTGGAGGGTATCTTGAAGGACACCATTTAAATCAGCAGAGAACTTCCTCGATTTCCACTTCCACTAGCCTCGGGCTTGGTGAAGGATAAGGAGACAGGTGGCCAGGGTGCCCTCAGAGCTGATTGACAACTGTGGCTGTATGGAAGGCCAGCCATGCACTGCAGGGAGACAGTCAGGGTGCTGACCTCATTGATTTTTGTAACCCGTCACTTCCACCCACGCTCATTGTTCTTCTTCCTACACCCACACGGGCCCTGAGGCTGGGGGAAGGGAGGTCTACATCGGGTTTCAGTAAGTGCTACCTGAATCTATATGAGCCTATGAGTCTCTCTGAAACCCCATAATTCAGTGAACTGCCATCCTTTTAGCATCTCTGCAGTCAATGCCTCTCAAAGAACAGCGCTACAATTGAACTGGAAAATTAGAGCTTTTAGCTGGACTCCCTGGAGGGGCATATGTAAAACAGAATAATAAATGATTGCCATTTCAGCTCAGAACATAGAATTAAGCCTGGCCAAAGAGGGAGTCCAGAGTCCTGTGGGAAGGGCCACTGTGGGTCACCGGTCACCACCATTTACCAGCAACGAGGTCAGCCATGGAAGAGCACATCTCCTTTGTTACCTGGACTGTCCGTGCCGGGCATCCATGGTTGCATGGAACATTTAGAGAATTCACCAACGGGAAAATGACTTCCCCATGCAGTTTTATTTTTTTTCTGCTGAAAATTTCAAAAGCGCAGCCTGAGGCAGTGGAAATACAATCAGGCCACAAACAAGATGAACACATTTGTCACTCTTTCCAGGAAGGTGGGGGGCGGGGCAAGAGAGGCATCTCTGAGACCTCAGGGAGGCACGCTGAGCAGACAGAGGTGGAGAGAGCTTTCAGAAACCTCTCTTAGACCAGATCAATTCGGTCACCGAAAGACCATCAGTGCAGTCTCTTTCAGACGGACACACATAATAGCCACCAGCCACAGAGATGGTGCTGCATTTTGAGTGAGTTGGAGTGAGTGTCTGCGGGCATGTCAGCTTAGGGCAAAAACAGATAGAGCCCTGCTACTCAAAGCATGGTCCTTAGTATTCCCATCACCTGGGGGAAATGCAAACTCTCCAACTACAGTTTAGACCTATTGAATCTGAGCCTTTATTTTAACAAGCTCATCAGGCAATTCCTGAACACAGTGGATTGCGGTTCAGGGCACTGTTCTCTGGCCTCTGAGAGGCATTGCACAGCTCTGCTGGGATGGGCCTACCTGGTCCTCATCAAGGCAGAAGACAGATGTATTTTGCCCAACTAATGGCTGTGCACTGCAAAGACAGACCTCCATTCCCCTGGGCTTTCTGTGTGGCGGAAACCCATCTAAACACAGGCCTGTGGTCTATAGGTCAGTATCTCAGGGGGAAGGTGACCCTTCTTCCCTAGTGAAGCAACAGTGGCTGCCTAGAAAAGGGACCTGACCTGTAACTGAGTACAGGAGAGGCCATGATAGGAACGTCTGTGGAGAGAGAATCTTAGGTGGAAACATCTGGAGCACCCTTTGGGAAGGGAGTATCTGCAGGGAGGACAGTGCTGTGGAGGGTACGTGGAAAGTTCCTCCAGGGGAGCACGGGGACGGGGAGGAGATACAGATATCTAAGAGCAGGTCTCTGCATTCTGCCTGCTGTCAGACCCCTGTTCCGTCCCTGGCCCAGGTTCTAGTCTCACCCCCAGACCCCAACTTCTCCCCCGATACCCCGCCCTTGCAGCCATCTGCCCCGTACTCTATGCCTTCCCACAAACCAAGGATCCCACCACAGTCCAACTGGCTCTTCTTGTCTACTGACCTGCTACCCTGCCCAGGCTAGAAACCCTCCATCACCACCCCTACCCCTCCTCTGAGGGACAGCAGTCCTAAGTCAGGGAGAAGTTATGGGGAAGGCCTCCTTAAAACCAAAGAACGTCCCTGAGAGACTACTCAGCACTGCCCCTAAGCTTGTGCACGCTCCTGAAGCTGAATTGAAGGAAAGGCTGGGCCTGTAAAGAAGGTGTTGGAACTAGAGTTGGCTGTGTGTACCCAGGTCTCAGGGAAAGATTCCCTGAGAAGAGGAGAGTGGGCAGCCCAGTCAGCAGACACTGTCTGGGACCCAGCCACCAAGGAAAGTGGTGGCTCCAGACCTCCTCGGCTGTTCAAAATACTAAATTCTCAGGACTGGCCAGTACTAGGGCTGGAGGGTTATTGCTCTAGACTTTAGCCATATGTGCTCATAATCTTCTAAAGCCTTGACACTGTGGGTCACATAGCCTGGGGTTTGAGTCCCTGCCTCACCCTCTATGAGAAATTTGCAATTTCTCTTCTGTAAAATGGAGACCTTATAAGGTTACTTTGATGCACAAAACAATAAAATACATTCTCTGGCATATTGGAAAGTCAGTCAGATTTTTTATTCCATTAATTACAAAAAATTAATAACTATATCTCCAAATGCATTTCCTGTACATTGGAAGTCATTTCTAACCAAAAAAGGTTTTCAAATATCTGAAGGCTAAAACTTGTACTTGAGGGTTTATTGGTTGAATGGTAGGAATAAAGGCTGCCAATGACTTCAGTCTTTGGAGACAGCTTGATTAAGATGCCTTATCAATGCAAGTATTGATAAAATGGGGACAGCACAGGTGGAGGGGAGGGGGGAGGGGGACTGCTCCTGGACTTGAGTTTGTAAAATGCCTCTAGCCTAATAACAACAGAAGGAAACCCAACATTAGCATCATGACACAACAAGAGCATCCTGAATCTCCCTCTCCTTGCATGTCTATTATCAGAACTAGGCATCCTGCTTGCAGGCAACAGCACATTTAAGTATTGCTGATTCCAACTCCTTGGTACTAAGTGTAGTTCTTGGGTAATACAAACATAATTTTTGAAATGCAAACACATGTTCATTTACCAGTAATCTTGAATTCATTCAATAGAATCTACCAGCTTACATGAGCACCTTTGGAAATCAAATCCTACCCTTCACACTGAAGTAAATCATCTCCCAGCTACAGTACTTATCAGTGTTTAGACATCAGCTACTATCAATACATAGGCTAAAATAGTTACAATGAAATGGATGTTTTGCAATAAATGGTTAAGTGCCAGATATACAATCATTGTATGTGCGCATTTCAGAATGAATAAATTGTCACAGCTAAAAACTGTATTTTGAAAAGTGTATACATATCAAAAACAATCCAAAGTTCAAACATCATTTTTTCCTCAGTTCAGTTCAATATCAAGAAATGTCATGCCAAGGGAGTCTAATTTTGGAAAGTTTTTACCCTATGGGGAGCAGGGTCTGTGTGAAAAGACGCAGACGCATTTTCCACTATAGTGTTCACTATTGCCAACACGACAGCAATATGCTGGAATTTGAGAAGGAAAATAACACAAGAGAGAAGATGAGGAAAAATGCATCTAAGGGTTTCTTCAAGCCAACACAATGTCATCAGCAGCTACTCTCTCTGGGGACAAAAGGTGACAGACAGATGTTCTCTACCTGGGGACTCAAACAGAAGCCCTAACGGTGCCTTAAACTGCTGTGTTCACACCCGCCTATCTCTAGGGGGTGATTCTCTTCCTGAGGTAGGGACCCCTTTCCTCATTTAGAAGTCTGTGCTTTGTGCATGAAAATCAGTATCTTCCAAAGGGGCTCTGGTCTACAATATGTGATGCCTCGGGCTGGAATGTACTCCCAAGTGGATGGGGCAAAAGATAATCAAGAGGACCCCTGGGAGGTTTTTAGCAACCCATTTAGCATATGCCAACCACCGATATTCCTTAAATACCTCATCTCTAAAAGGAAGCTCTGAGCTGCAGGGAGACCAAGAACCAGAGAGCATCCACTTCCCAGAGGGAATGGGCAAACTGGTAGCTGACAGATTCTTTCCCTTTAAAACTGTATAACCAAAGAGAATTTCTAAGTATTGTGTCAAGTGGACTGAGTAATTGCATCTTTGTCCAGGTGCAAAAGATCATTCCATTAGCCACCTCTGCAAGAAAAACAATGCTAATAGTCACCATTGATTCAGCCTCTGCCATCTTATTTCCTGGAAGAGAGCATCATGATACCACATCAATTGAATGCTGGTATCTCTCCAGAGGCTTACCAGGTTTTTTTGGCAGGTGAAGTGTGTGTAGGTTAAATTTGAGGAAAACATATAAGAAGCTCCCTATTTCCACTGAGGACAAGTCAAAAGGTCCAGACTGGATTTGAAGATGCTTCATGCAGCCCCGAGCAAAGCAGAGGCTATGTTATAGAAGCCTCCCCCTCCAACAAGGCATGGACACCCACAATGAGCTCCATGTCCCATGGCCAATCAGAAGGCTTCTTGCCACTCCACCCACCTCATGTGCAAAGATTATTTGTGGTAGGCATCTTTCTGGGGCAGAGAATAGCTATGGATGAAGATTCCAGAGGCTATATGCACAAAACATACAAATTTTACTCAACACTCTGCTGACTCATTTGCAAGTTTGAGGACGAGCCGTCTTTGAGTAATAAACACTGTTTTTGTCTATTTGTATTTCAGCATATAGATCGCCTACAGCACAGTGTGCTAGGCACCAAAAGGAGACTCCTGGTGCACCCCAGTCAACTGCTAGACCCCTGAGGCCTGGTTCTGCTTCTCTGCCTTGGATCCAATGATCCTTTCTTCCAGTTCTCAGCCTCAACCTGCCCTAGTCTATCACTGTGACACATTTGACTCA
Source organism: Carollia perspicillata (assembly GCA_004027735.1). NCBI lineage: Eukaryota > Metazoa > Chordata > Mammalia > Chiroptera > Phyllostomidae > Carollia > Carollia perspicillata. The sequence goes on along the minus strand of PVKM010031096.1, from coordinate 1,739 downwards.
GAAGCCTAGGTTATCAAATATTGCCTCTGATGGAACTACTGTGACATAATCTCTGGCAGAATTTAGTAGACATGCAAAATATTTAGGAGGTCACATGTTATATCATTTTGATGGATTTGTATTTTATTTTTAATTTTGAGGGGACTTTGCAAAGCAACTGGTTCATCCTCTCAATTTACTGATGGGAAACTAAGACCTAGGGACAGGAATTGGCATGCCGTGGTTGTTGGCTCACCAGAAATTCTGAATCCTAGTCTAGGGCCCTGTCCGCTATTCAGCTACTAATCAACCAAATCATTCGCCAAGATCTGGCATAAGTAAAAAGATGGGAAGGGTATTGTGAGGAAAACAGCAACTAGAAGCCACTCTATTGCCAGTATATAAAAGGCTTTAATTTGGGGGTCAGAAATTAATGGAGAAATCAATGCACCTGCCCACTACAGTTTCTGTAGGGTATTGGCCTCTTCTTTCTCACCTTCCAAATGCCATGTGACTTTCTCCTTGGCAGGCTCTTTCCCAAAATCCTAGGAGTAATGTGGCGCACAGCCTCTCTGGGAGACATGCATATTTTGCATGTCTACTAAATTCTGCTAGAGATTATGTCACAGCAATTCCATCAGAGGCAACATTTGATTCCCTAGGTAGTGCTGAGTTAACAACAGACAACCCGGTATCGGTGGATTCATCCGTGGTTAAAACACATGATGGAGCAGAAGGCTATGACTATTGAGCAAAGGGGATTGTTGACTTTTTAACCAGTTAACCAGAGAAGTGACTAATCAGAATAAGTCTTTTCCGAATTACTTCTCTTCTCTTCTCATCTCTTCTTGTCTCTTCTCATCTCTTCTCCCTTCCCCTCCCCTCCCCTCCCCTTCTCTCTCTCTATACCTTCATGATCCCAAATTACTCAGAAAATTTCCTGCCTTCCAGTGGAGACCATGTTCAAGGAAAAGTGTCATTTCAGAGGTTAGAGGCCACAGTGGTGCTTGTGTTCTAACCGTCACCCTCTGACAAGGAAAAGGGGCCAGGGTGGTGACAGGGAGCAAACATGCTGGGAGAGTTAATGGAATGTCACCTCTGCAGAGTTAGGAGCAAACCAGGAAGAGGGGCCCAGGGCTTAGATACAGACTGATCTTACCCAAAACTTACCCAAACTGAGACTGAGTGGCTAATATGCACTAGCCAGTTCAGAGATATAATATGTAGTGAATTGTTCCCCATGAAAGAAAAAAACAAATCAAAGGTCAGATTATCTCCAAATGAGCAAGATGGCAGGTTTTATGAGTATATTGTACAATAATAATCCATTCAACGTATATCTATTGAGCACCTTCTACCTTTCATGCCCTGAGCTATTAGTAGAAAATGCAGAGTTGAATGAGACAAAATCCCTGCCTTCAAGGAGCTAGTAATCTAGCCTGAAGACAAACTTAACAAATAAGCCACTAAGTGCAATAACGGAAGAGCAAAAGATGATAGGAAACAGCAAGGGGTAAGCATCTGGCTCCTTTTCAGAGGGACGAGCTTTGTGGATGAGGGAATGTTTGAACTGAGTTTTGTAAAGTGGACGGGCATTCAACAGGCAGAATAGTGTGTGTTGCATGTGTGGGCAGGGGGCTCCTAGACAAAGGAAACACTATGTGCGAATGCTGACAGGCACCATGTGATGGTTCCATTTTATGAGTCAACTTGGCGAGGCTATGGTGCCCAGCTGATTGGTCGCACACTGGTCTGGATGT
>PVKM010031095.1:0-16970 GCA_004027735.1 Carollia perspicillata | reverse complement strand
CTCTCTGATCTCATGTGTAAGGTATTCGGGCATCCTTCCAGGGCCTATTTGAAGGTATTTAACTCAGATATTTCCTGATCTGCCCTCTACTCTCTGTGGTGCTGTGTATGGGGACAGAGAAAAGGCCTCTTACAGGTGTGCCACTCTGGGACATCTTCTCTGACAACTAGCTGACAAAAGTGGAACTCGCTATGGACCCGTTTCAGCTAGGCATTTTTGTTGCTGTTACTTATTTTTTAGGTATAATTTTGCAGCTAAACATTTGAACTTTGCTGCTTTAACAATTTTCAAGTGACCTAATAGACAGACCACTAGGGGAGGAGAGTCATTTGTTATTTTGCCTGAAACATTAATTTCAATGTTCCACATATCAAGGCCAGTGTGGGAAAGGAGCCATGGCCAGGGAAGGGTCCAGATATCACTAAATCTCAACAGTTTTGTGGCTCACTCTCAGTGCGAATACATTTTGACCATCCTCTGGGGTAGGCATAATTATCCGAGCTGTATAGATCAGGATATGAGCTGCATCCGTGATTTTGGGAATTGGGATATAAACACCTCAGGAATGTCCCTTCTGTCCCAGGTTCTGGACCCAAATCCCCACCCCTGACTCCCCCAAACATCCTTCTCATTTTTCTGTTCTTAGGTCTTAAAAGTCCCAAAGGTAGGCAGGGCACAATGAGGAAGGGGACAGCGGAAGGGAGCAGAGTTCTGTCTCTTTGCATCCTCAGCAGCTCTGCTTCATCTGTTTTCTCTGGATCCCGGATATCAGCCATCTTTAATGTCCAGGCAAGTTCGGCCCAAACCGCATTCTACAACCAGGGAGAAATACTAGACCCCTTCAAGATTTCTCCAACTTCTTAGAGGCCCATGTTTCCCAGTCACCTCTATTTCATACTTCCGAGCCTCACAGCTTTCTATTGTTTTTCTCTCTTCTCGGTGTTGCCCTTTTCCTCTTGATATCCTTCCCAATCTCACACATAAGGAAGATGTGTGGGCTGCATTTCTACTGGGGATTGGAGGATAATGGTAAGGAGTTCCCATGCAGAACCACGCAGCCTGTAATGTAAAAGTATTAGTCATGACTGGCCATGACAAGACTGGTTACTCGGCCTCCCCATCCTTCTCTCTCCCCTGTCTCTTGCTGCCCATCGCCCCACCATCAAATTCAGGTTTATCACTTACACAAAGCTGTTAGCTCTCTCTTGATTGTGTTCTTTCTTCCTCAGGTGACTTATCAAGGTTTTTCCCTTACATAAGGTTCTTTCCCTAAGGAACTCTGGTATCTGCTAGAAAGATAACGATTCTTCTCAGTTCAACTACATACGTACTCATTCATTCATTCATTCATTCACTTAACAAATATTCATTGAGTGCCTATTAGAGAATAATCTCTAGGGATACAAGTGTGAACAACAGGACAAAAACCCTGACCTCATGGAGCTTATATCCTAGTGGAACTCTACATAAATTTTATCTGAAAAATAAAAAAGGTTTCAACACAATAAAAGCCTGAAGACTGATATCTTAGGATGTTTATAAGAAAGTACTTAGTGTCGAACACAATGGTTTGCTACTATTTGTGCTATTTATTCCTCTTATGGGGGATAGAGGGAGGAAGTGGCTTCTGTTCTTTAGAATCCAGGTTCCCTTTTTATTGTTCTCCTTTTTGAAAGGACAGTACCTCCTCTGTTCCTGTAGGCTGTGCTGGCCTCCTCCTGTCTCCTGTTTGATCCTCCCTGGAATATATAAAGCACTACTACCTTCTTCACTCCATCTCACCCCACCTTCAAGGTTATTATTTCCAAGGGGTTCTTGCAGAGCCCTTTTGCCCAGTCACCCACCTCATCACTCCTGTCACCTAAGAGGATTCCCTTGCCCTATTTCAAAGATGTTCTTTGTGCTGGCTGGATGTACTGCTTTGCAGATCATTAAACTGTCCCCCATATAATTTACAGATCCCTCCAATGATGCCTGTCTGACTATAGATGTCACCAGCAGATGTCTGGGTGTTATATTCCACCCAGAATATGCTCTCCTGCAGTTTCAGGAGTCAGACTGTGTGTCTTTATTCTTCCTCTCCTCCTGGGCTGCTGGGTTTCACTGGATAGATGCTGCTGTTCCTTTTATGGAATTTCCTTTTTTATTTCTCCTGCTCATACCCAGAGGATCATCTTTGAAGAGTTACTTTACAACTAGCTGAGATGGTCAGCATGCAGAAGCCCTAGTGGACAGCACCAGCAGGTGCAAACGACAAATGGCATTAGAGCTGGTTCTACAAGCACTTTTATTCCTGAAGCATTGTGGGAGGGAAAAGCTCAAGCAAGATACTGTCACAGATATCACATATAAAAGAAAAACAACTAAACAACACACACTATCCTAATACGTTTATACTATTTTATTTATTTACTTGAACTCCATCTTGTTTTTTTTGTTTTGTTTTGTTTTGTATTGTTTCTTAAGACAGTGTTCTGAACACTGAGGATATGAGGGAGAGCAAACCAAAGTCCAAAACTAGTGTGTGTGCTGGGGGCGGGGGACAGAGTAGACAATAAAAGAATTAATACAGATGCCAGTTGTTGTGGGTGCTGCTATTCTATATAGAGTGATCAAAGAGGGATTGTGTGGCTCTCTGGGGGAAGAGCCAAGGGAAAAGCAAGCGAAAAATGCCTGAAGCAGCACATTCTGGCCTGTTTGAAGACCAGCAAGGTAGCCCGTGACTGGAGGGGAGGGAGGAAAGATAAGTAGAAGGTGAGGCGGGAGGAGAGGTGAGGGGATAAGGAGGGACTTTGGCTTTAACCCTGAATGAGCTAAGCAGCCCTCAGAGAGTTGGATAAGAAGAGTGACTTGACCCAACAAATGTCTTAATGGGATCCCTTGACTTGCTGGGTTAAGGATCAACCTTTGAGGTACAAGAGGGAAAGAGAGGAGGACAGTGTCACACCTAGCTCTCTCTCCTGACCATGACCCTGCTGTTGTGGAGTGAGAAAGTTTATAGGTAAGGGGGACCCTGTAGAAGGTCTAGTCAAAACTCTGACAAAGCTCAGAAATGTGAAGCGCCCACTAGGACATTTTACTGTCGGGCCTGAGGTGAGAACCAGGCCTCCTCTGTGCGCCTGGGCTATTTCACTAAAGCCGCATTGACCACAGAGGAGGCTTGGTCTCTCTTTTTTGCCCAAGGATGTTGGGGCATGGCTTCTTCATCCTCTTATAGATCTTCAGGTTGAAGAGACTCTGCCCTTGCTGGACCTCTGTCCCACACCATGGGATGAGCAGCCTTCGGTGTACAAACTTAGGTGATGACCAGACATAGTACCTGTTCCTGCCACAGCTGCCATCAGTGTCAAAGAGGCAGCCTGTGTGCTGCTGTTTCATGACGCATGACTTTCTTCCTCAACTCTCATCTCAGCCAGACCTTAGAGGGTGGGATCAGGGGCAGACTCCTCCTCCAAGGCACAGAATCTGAAGGCTGGCCAGGAAGCTGTGATGACACAGGCTGGCACAAACAGGTGATGATGGCCAGTCAACTTTCCTTTCATGAATCTGAACTGAGAAATGGCAACAGAAAGATTCTCAGCAGTGGGTTCTGAAGCTAAAAGCAAACATAGGCATAGAGTTGGGTTAAGGCAAGCAAGTGATAAGGGAGTAAAGCCACAGAGAAAAGCCAGGAGGCCTTGAGTATCACGGTGCCCAGGGGAATCACAAGGGAGTACTAATGCCAGTGCACTCACAAGGAGAATCATGAACTCTCCCTCCTCATTGCCTCGGGCCACTTCACCCAAAGGCCTGGTGGTCCTACTTTTTGTTAAAATGGGCAAATACCTATATATAGTGGCATCTGCTCCTAAATGTTCAGGCCTTACAAGTATCTACCTCCGCTCAGCCAGTCTGAACTGCAAATCCAACAGGAAGACCACCCCTCACCCAGCACCTCACACACTTCTCAGCTCCAATTATAAAGCCTCACAGTCTTTCCCTATTGCCACTATACCCAGGTCAAGTGTATAGTGAATGTTGCTTTACTCCAGGGGTATGTTGGTTGAGATATACCTGTTGTGATATATATCTTGAAAATACTACATGTGTTGTTTATTTTAAATGAAGGCTATCTTTGAAAGAGCTAATGTTGACAGTTTTGTGGGTCCATCAGCAGGTCACCAATCCATCGCTAACTGAGATGACTGGACAGCCCTGTTGCCAGATGAGTAGTTCCCTTGGCTCAAAGAAATAAATGCCAAGCACCTCTATAGTCTTACTTTCCTGTGTAAAGTATAATGAGAAAGAAAAGATCACATATTAAGGGGCACACAAGTCTTTCCTTGGATTAAGGAATGGATCACTCCATCCCCACCATAACAAAAGAGTTCTTGCCAGCGGCTTCTGTGGCCTATCAGAGGCGAGTCTCCAGACTCAGCGACACACTCTTGTTGACCTTAATGATGTTGATCTTCTGAGCTGGGTATTTGTAAAATGTGTCTTTGCTCATTCCTATCGGTGTGCATCACTACATTTGGGGAATATACCACCATTGGTCTCTCTATTCTACTGATAATGAGTTTTTGGGTTGTTGTCAGTTTTTGTCTACTACAAATTGTGCTGTTATACACACTCTATATCTTTTGGAAAACATACCCATAGATTAATCTGGGAAAACTAGACCTCTCTACAGGATTAAATCTTTCAGGACATAAACATGGTACATTCCTACATTAATTTAGGGGTATTTAAACATTTTCTCTCAATAATGTTTTGTAGTTTCCTTTGTTGAATTCTGTCCCATCTTTTATTAGATTTATTTCTACATGTTTTACATTTTTTATGCTATTGTAAGTGGTTTGGGGACTCTGAGATTTTAAGGGATAGGAAAATGTTAATAGTCTGAGCCTTACTCTTTCTCTGTAGAAAAGGATCATAAGATTCTTGTTTATTAAAATTTTACAAGGAGGAAAATGGTTTAAATTTTCCAAACCATTAAAGCTGAAAAAAAAGAAAACAAGGGCTGCAATTAGCCAATTAGAGTGTCAGTGACTAAGTCTAGTTTTCATTTCCAGCCATATCTAATATGCCCTAAAAACTCTTCCCCAGAAAATATTTTTAAAAAACTTGAAATTCCACAGTTTATGTAAAAGAAATGAATTCGTTTGATCTTTGGTCAGAGTTTAATACTTTTTCTGTTTTCAAAAATTTGAATAGGGAGACAAAACCTAACAGTCATATGCATTATTATGTGTCAAGTACATTTACATAATTATTTTTTTTAATCCTCATGACAAACGCATATGCTGTTAGTATTTATTCAATTTTACAGTTGAGAAATATGAAACACAGAGAGATTAATGCCCCAAATCATACTCCATCAGTGACAGAAATGCAAACCCAGGCCTGACAGATGCCAAAGGTATTTCCTCCCTTTTTAGAAGTAATATTAATTAGTATCTTTCCAGCTATTAAAATTAAAGACATAATCATTATAGGAATTTTGAAAAATATAAAAAAGTGTGGACAAATTATTTTTCTAAATATGTATTTATTTTTCACTTAATGCTATTTTATGATAACATTCTCATGACTTTTTATATTCTTCCACAAACATCATTCTAACACCTGCATAGTATCTCATCAGTTTAATCTACCATAATTTTTTAACCAAACACTTTTCATGTTGGGCACTTAGATTATTTCTAATGTTCATATAATAGATAGCTCTGCAATGAACAATGCATCTATATCATTAAAACTTTGCACACAGTTATGATTACTCTTTATGACAAATCCCTTAAAGTATTCTCTTGGTTTAAAGGGATGGGAACCTGTTATGGCTCCTTAATACACAGGACCAGGTCCTCCTGCCCCCTCATGCCCGTGCCCCTGAGGCAGCACACGGTCCCACTCCCCTTGGCATGAGAGAGCTAGGTCTTTGCCTGTGCTGGGTGCTATTACTTAGGGGATTATTTGCCAATTGAACAGGTAAAAAAATACTATTTAACCTTATACTTCCTTAAATACTAGTGGTTTTGAGTATGTCTTCTTGCCCAAAGCCATGGATAAGCTTAAAACACAGTATTGGTGGCACAGGCAATTCAGTGACTGCAGAATCAGCGTCTGTGCCAATGAGGATGCTACTTCTTGGTCAGTCGTATTTCTCCCTTGGACATCAGTGTTTCTCAAAGACTGGTCTCAGGATCACCTGCATTAGACTGCTTAGGAGCATACTAAATAGGCAGATTGCCAAGTTCCATCCCAGACCCAAGCGTGGGGGCCGGAGTGGGTAGTCTGCTTCTGCAAGCACTCCGCTGGCAATTCACATGCTACTGAACTTTGATGACCACTGCCCTCCTCCATCCCTCTCCGGCCAGTTCCACACCTAGAAACAGCAAACCAATAGCCAGAACGCAATTCCTTTACAAGTCAAATCAGCAGTCCTCCTCACATGAAGCTCTTGTTCATCTAGATAATTTCAAATGTGCATTCAGATGCATTAATAGCTGCAGAGAGACCTTGTTGAGATGCCATAGTTCAAACCTGTCTGAGTGGATAAGCTAAAAACACAGTTTTGGTGGAACAGTCAAGTCAGCGACTGCGGACTCAGCATCTGTGCCAAGTAGGGTACTAACTAGATGGCAAAAGAGCAGACTTTAGAAAGCAGGAGATAAAATTTTCCTTTGAAGTGTTCAACAAATTCTATAAAAGCTGTAAAACTAAGGATACAACTTGAAAACCAAGCGAAATCACACGCCATCAGGGCTGGCTTTCGAAGGCCAGACGGGAAGTGCAGCGGGGTGGGGTGGGGGGGTCGGGGGGGGGTGCTGTCAGCCTCTCCTATCTCATGTCTCTCCACTCATATGGGCCCCGCCAGATAGAAACAAAAGAATTCATTTTTTCCGAGGACAGGGTGTGTATGTTTACAGGCATTTGGTTTCTGTTTCTAATGCTTTACAAAGCAATTTAGAGACAAAAATCTGCAGCAGTATTATTTGAGAACCAGCGTTTTTTTTTTACACCTTTGCAATTCAAACAAGCAAAACTTAATTCCTAACCAGTTTTTAAATGTTACAGTACAAGGAGGGCATTTATCACCAGCAGGCCAAAATGACTCAGACAATAGCACAGAGGTAGTAGGATGGGCAGAAAATGGCATACCGTGTTCATGCACAGGAACCTTTTCTCAAGGAAAGAGAAACATCCCTTTCCTGGGAAGGAAAAGAAACAGCTTTATTGTTGATGCCATTATATATTGAGCTCCTTGTTCCTACACTGCCCTAACTGTTTTCTTTCTTTCTTTTTTAATTGATGAGAGAGAGAGAGATTTGTTCTTCCATTTATTTATACATTCATTGGTTGATTCTTATATGTGCCCTGTCAGAGACTGAACCTACAACCTTGGTGTACCAGGGCGGTGCTCTGAACTACGTGTTTTTCCTGCACTCCTTCACTTATCCTCAAGACGTGGACCCAAAAGGGTATCCCTGTCCTCATATCAGTTAGGAACAGGTTGGGTTGCCACCCAAGCCACCATGGCTTGACCAAATGAAAAGGTGTTTTTCCTACTTGAAATAGATGCAGAGAATGTGCCTTCAATAGAATTGGCACTCCACAGACGTTTATGGATAATCAAATGAGGCAACAGCAGGACTTGAACTGCGGTCTGTCGACTCCCGAACCCCTTCTCCTGCTCTATCATGATGTCACTCCTAGGACTTGTAGCCAGTAGAGTTGCCTTCTCTGGACAGAAACTGTGTGCTGGCTTGACCCAGAATGGAAATACTTGAATTTTTTCCTAGGCTTCTATGAATTGAGCATTCACAGAAGCACTCAAAAATCCAGAATTTTAACACAGCTACACACTGGTGCGATCCCACAGTGATCATAAATCCCGTCTAAGGCGACCACCCCTTGAACTCTACTGCCCCAGCCTCAGCTGAGCTCTGCCCCTAAGCTGGGGAGGGCCAATGGTTGCCAGTGCCCCCTTCACCCTGCATCCAACCCCACCGTGAATTCAGCCACTTTCCCAGCCCAGCAGAGCAGCACTAGCTGCCCTCTGCTGAAAACAAGGCCCAGAAATCGTCTTCCCTCTAGCCATGCTGAGCACAGCATGCAGCGTAACACCGAACTCTGTCAAACAAACAATGTATGAAACCCGAATTAATACTGAGATGGACCCAATTCTCTGACAGGCGTGTTAAATGGGATTAAAGCTGCATAGCATTCTCTGCACACCCATCTGCTACATGGAGGAGCCCACAGCTGTCCTGATTTTTGAGGGACAGTTTCTCGTCAGTTGTTTCAAATGCATCTCATCTTGCACTTAATCAGGGCCCTCCCTCCCTCATTTCTCATCAGGACAGCCGGCCTTGGGCAGCTCCTATGAGCAGTCACTGATTTCCACATGCCACTGGCTGCGGGTCTCTGAAGGCATGTGTGAGCTCTGGCTGGTGGAAAAATGTGTGATCACAGGAAAAGCTTAGCGCTTTAGCGGCTGGAATGAATCTCTTGGATCCTAAGCTGTGGTGACGCCACCACCTGCGGCTCCTGCAGGCTTATGCTGTGGGGTGAAAAGAAAGAACAGTAACAAATTGTTTTTTATGCTACAGAGAGCTGCCCCTGAGCTTCCCACCAGCTACCATAGAAAGAGGTATTCTGAAAGCTCTGGAAAGCCTAGCACTGTTAGGGGGTGCTGGGGAAAGGCAGAGGCAGAGATGGAGATGGGGCTCCACTGGGCAAGGGACAAAAACCACAGCAGCCATTGGAGACCTTGAGGGCAGAGTGCACAGAGAAGGCAGAAGAAGGTTGACTTCAGGAGGAGAACGGGCCAGCCAGCACAGGCCCGTATAGCGCCTTCATGAGAATTTTTTAAAAGTGGCCCCTTTTGGCAAGGGGCCCTTGTGCAGTGGACGACACGGACAACCATACCCTCCAGCTCTGGGCAGAGGAAGAGTTCACAGGGAGCACAGGAGGTCATCATCAGAAGAAGGGAGACAAGATGAGTGAAAAAATACCTGCCTTCAATAACCGCGTAGGAACAAGGCTAGAATACATGTGTGGAAAACACAGGGAAGCAGAAGAGAATAACTAGATGAAAAATGTCAAAACCAAGTGTCGAGCAGATTCAGAGGAGTTGAATCTTCTTCCCAGCTTTTGGTGGTTTGCTGGCAAGTGTCGGTGTTCCTTGACTTGCAGGTGCATAAGGCCAGTTTGGCCTTGGTCATCCCACAGTGTTCTCCCTGTGTGTCTCTCTGTCTTCACATGGCCATCTTCTCATAAAGACACCAGTAATATTGGAAGAAACTATTTCTAAAGGACTGGTTTTTGCTTCACATTGCCCTGTGAAGCAAAGCATTTTAACTTGCTTCCCTAGCTCACCAGTCTGGGCAACCTGCAACTGTGCATTCTGGGTAAAACCTGGTGCTCCTACTTGTCTCCAAAAGTGGTGCAAACTTCCCTCAAAGCCCCAGTTCTTTTAGGCCTAGTGAACAAATACTATCTTAAGATAGATGTTGGAAGCAATAATTTTGTTATTAAAAGAAAAATCTGAGAATACCCCCTTGAGTTCTATTAATAACATCAGAAATCACTTCATGCTTTTCTTAAAGAAAAATATGTATTAATTAAGAAAAGAAGCTTGCCATTATACAAGGGCTGCTGTTTAATTCAATAAATATTTGCCAGACAAATATTAGTTTCAGGCACAAAGAATGCAAGAGAAATAAGACACCATCCCCAACATCAAGGAGTGCCTGTTGGTGACAGCCCAACACACATGCCACGGGACATCGGGGTCCAGTGTCAGGAGGGCACATCCCTTCCAACCCAAGCTCTTCCTTCCCCCAAACCTCAGGTCCCATTTGTACTGCTCGGTGCAGATATCTGCAAAGCTCCATTGTTCATTAAACACACCACTCTTAGGTGAAGTATAAATAAATAAGATAAACAAATAAAAGCACAAAGACATATCTGTGCATGTGCGTGCATATATGCATATGTATGTGTATACATATGCACATACAACTATAGCATGTATGTGTGTGCAAAAAAAAAAGCCAAGAAGGAATCAGAAATAACACCAATCCCACCACAACCACATTTATCCACAGCCCAAATTAACTTGCAGTCTGCTGAGTGTGAACTGGTACAAGAATGTTACATTGAGGAAACAAAGGCATTTCATCTTTAACAATAAGGATGACTTAAGAAATAGTTACGAGGATAGCATAGGGAATATACTTGATGATGTATAATAACTACACATAGTGCCGGGTGGGTTCTTAAAGTATCAGGGGGAGCACTCTGTAAAGTATATGATTATTAATCACTGTGCTGTACACCTGAAACCAATGCAAAATAATACTGAATGTCAGTTGTAATGGAAAAATAAAAATTACCATTAAAGAAAACGAGAATATATTTTAGTTCATGGCCTACTTTATCCTTAAAGACCAAAAGAAAAATAAGTATTTTAAAGCACACACAAAAAAATAGTTACCCTTTGAGCACTATGCGTCAAGCATTACATTTATGTTTTACATCATTTTTAATTTAATGCATGTGTTTGGATTATTTCATTTAGTCCTTACCTCCACTCTGAAAAGCAGATATACTTTTCTCCATTTTATGGGTGAGGAAACTAAAGTTTGACAAGTAAGTGGCTTAACAAAAGGCAGAGCAAGGATTGAGATCAGACCTCTCCCATTCCAAAGACAGTAGACAACCTCGAGGGGAGGTTCCAGAAGGAGCCTCAAGGTCCACATTGGGCTCCAAAAAAACTGTATCAGCATCGGCACAGTTTTATCATTAATTCTAATCAAGGAGAGAAACCAGACCGAAATAGCTGAATCAAGATCCCAGGGTGGAGGAGGGGAGCTGTAAACAGGGAAGGCAAGGGGTCTGATACCTCAGGGAGGGGAGTAGCAGAAGCTGGGCCTGGGGAAGGGTTTGGCCTGTGGGATGTGAATGAAGCAAGGGTCTCAAGGCATTCTAATTAGTCACTGGCTGGGTGGGTGGGCCTGCCTACGTAAGGGACAGAGGCCAGTGTGGGACAGACCCAGGGCATTTGGTCACTTCTCTCGTTGAGCCTTGTTATAGGTAACTGGCACCTCCCTAACGCCTGTCCTTCTTTGACAAGTAGAGCTACTTACCCAAGAAAGAGCAGTGGCAGCCTCCAGGAGCCCCGGGCACAGCCCAGCACCCTGGCCTGGCCCGTGACAGCTCTCAGACACTGCACAGGTAGCTCTCTGGGCACTTCTTCAAGGAGGTTACGCACAGTCCAAACAATGGACAGCAGACCTCCATGGCCTTCCCAACCAAGCCTTTTTAGGTCACAGACAGTGCTGTGTTTATATTGCCAGGGATGGAACATCCTTTGCTCACTGCCCTGTGTCCCACCCCCACCTCCCATGTCCCTCCCTTTGGTAAATGCTTGGACTCTTAGCAGTTTGTGCAGACGTGTTGTGAATTACTGTCAGTTCAAGCAGGCGATATTCCCCAACTTTCACCCCCGTCTGCGTGCCCTGCATACCTCCCGCTCCAAGTGCTGGTGCAGGCAAACTCACAGAGCAACAGCAGCCTCAACACTCGGGAACATTCAGCAAGATCAGGCAAGACAGCCACAAAACTAGGGACTGCTATGCAGGATGCAGTTTGTGCCACACACAGTCCTAGCAACTTTACATCTCCTCAGGCCTGTCACTATAATAAGGTTGAAGAAACAGGCTGGGGTGGTTGATTCCCACAAACACTAAAGTGAGTGAGACAGCTGAGATTCAAAAGACATGTTCTTTCTAAGATTCACTCTTCCACCTCAAATCATTATGTTTCCGATTATTTTAGTAGCAGTCATAACAGCAGCAGCAGCAGCTCATGGACAAGACACTCCACGAAGTGCTTTGTATGTGTTGATACAAAGTATTTAATCCTTCTAAAGAGCACTGAGGAGGATACAACTGTGATCTCCATTTTAGAGATGAGAGTCTGAGGCTCAGAGTTTAGCACACATGAGTGGTGAGGAGAAGCCATCCCCAGCATTCTTCATTTCCTCTGCCCTCCTCCTGGCGTGACTTCCCATTCTCAATGGCTCATCCACAGACCCCTGCTGGGAGCAGGACAGTCTGAGGTGTACAGCCCTGGAGTGTCTGAAATATGGCTTGGAGGTGGAGATTATATATATCCCCATAAATTGCTTTCTAAAGAAAGCAGAGAAAGAAAAACTGGGGGCAGAGGTAGAGGGGGGTCTTGAGCTAAAGAGTCAAGAACGGCTGAATGGGAAAGCCTGGGGGTTTCTGAAGACGCATAGGAGAATGGGCAGGAGCAGGCAGGGCAGGCCCACACAGGGACAATAAAAATCAGTCCTTTCTTGTGCGTAGCCCTTGGTCCCAGGTTACAAAGGACCTTCATAGACATGAACACGTATTTTATTTAGGGAAGATTCAAAAGTGTCCTGTATGAGGCAACATGACGTATGGGAGAGATCTAGGCAACATGGAAGGCTGCAGTTCTGGAGCAAGTGGGCACACACTGAGGGTGGCCCCAAGAGGGGCCGGCCATGCCGGGAAGTGGACTGGTGGGCTCTGGAAAGAAAGGAATGAATGCCAGAAGGAGCCACACCAGCATTAGCCATGTCTAGCCATGTTCTCGTGCTCATTGTAACATGATCACTCCCTCGAGGGGCTTCTGATATCAGATTTGAACACGTCTTCACTTCAGTTGTCACTTAGGGTATCATTGGCGTGGAAGGGGAGACTCCTCATGAACTCACTGAACTGCTGATTGCTGAAGACCTAGAATGGTCCCTAGGTGGTTGGGGAACAAACCTCTCTCTACTCCTCACCCCCACTACTAGGACGGGATTCAGCATTAACGCATCTTCACTGACCACCTAAGTGATTCCAAGTGGAATTCTAACTTTGAAGGCAAGGAAGCCTGTCACGGAGGGACTTGCTCAAAGTCACAGAAATCAGTTAGTGGCAGAGCCAGGACCCAAACCTGGACCTCTTACTCCAGGTGCTTCTCTCGTCTTAAGCACACCACCTTGCCGTCCAGAAAAATCACCTAACTCTGTGCTTCCCTAGTAAACCTCATGTTCAAGACCTCTGACCACTTTGAATTTAGAAAAATGCCTATCAGTTGGCCCAGGGCCCACTCTATAATCTCACCTTCATTTCTATTACTTTCTGGGAAAGTATACAGTATTTGAAATATATATTTATAGGTAGAGGGTGGATGGATGGATGGATAGATGGAATGGATGGACAGACTTTAAATCAGGTTTTGTTCTTAGCTCCTCCATCAAACTTTGTGACCTTGGAAAACAGTCACTTAAATAGTTTCCTTTTCTGTAAAATGGCCCTGCCAAGGCCTCTCCCACAGGACTGTTGTGAGGAAACTATCTCTAACGATGCCTGGCGCACTCGTAGACTCACTGTTCTCCTCTGTTTCAAAGCCGCCTTAGGAGTGTGTCCAAATTCCTCAGGAAGGACCTAACTCAAACATCATTTGAAACATTCAGAACGTCTGTTTTTGACATCATGTTGCCCGGAGGTTTGACAGCCTGGTACCTGTAGAGTCCCACCCAAGAACATTTCCTTCAAAACAGGTTCTTGTTACAGAAACAGCCCTGGTTTTAAATATATTCCCTCTCCTCATAAAAGTGCCCCAGGCAGTTAAAGCCATTCTGCTTCAAATATTTAATTAATACCTTCACAGGAGTCTGGTCCTTATTAAAGACTCTTGGGGATCGTGTCTTAGGGGCAACGCTTTGTTCTAAGCAGCTCTATGTGTTACAGATAAAATAAAGTGCTGGAATGTGCTTTCCATTAAAAGCAGGGGAGCTTGCCTGCCCGCTGCTGGAAGCCCCTTTGTCATCAGAGGGACACATTAAGGCGTAATCCAAGTACAACATGCAAATACAAACAGTGTAAATCCCCCCACTTAGTAAAAAAAGTCCCAGTAAAACCACAAGAAAGATTGGGTCATTAGCCGAGGGGATTAAAAACTGGATGAGCATTGCCTTTACCTCGTCTCCCCACCGAAGAGGCCACAGAGGCAGCCTGCTCTGCCCCCTCCAGCAGCTTCTGGGCTTCTCCGCCTGGCGCAGGTGAGGGCGCCTTGGTTAGCCGTCCTGCCTCTCCAGACAGCACACACCTTCAGCCACCTTTGCCTGTGTGCTGGAGACTGGCAAATGCTTGTTTGCAGTTTGTGTTTGGGAAGTAAAAGTATTTCTTCTGATTATAAAGACAGCGTAGGCTCAATTTTGAAAACTTTTGGATGCAGAAGAAAATATGACAAAGAAGAGGAAGAATTAATCAGAGCCCCACCACCTAGAGGTGCCTGATGCACTTCGCTCCTTCCGTGTGTGGGTCCCCAAACTGTCACCGCACTTCGTTGCCTGCCTCTTCTCCAAGGCTGCACCCTGGGTGGTGCCCTTGGTCATTTGTTTTTAATCACTGAGGAGGGTATGGCTGTGGGGCTAGAGCAACTCAAATATAACCAATTATTCCGCATATGATACACACTGAGGTTCTTTGAGATTTTCACTGTTGTAAGCAATGCAATGAGAGGATCGTCATACTATCAGTCTTTGTCCAGTTTTTGGATTATCTCCTTCAAATAGACTCCCCAAGAGGGAATAACCGAATCAAAGTCTATATACATTTTTAACATATTGATGTATTTTGCTAAACTGATCTCCCAAAAGGCTGGGTATATTCCTACACCTACATGGGAATATCTATCTTACCACACTTTTTTTCATTGTCACTAAAATATATAGCTACATTTTTTTTAAGCAGAAAACCATCACAAGGCTGCTGCTCCTTTTCATGATCATGGGAGCACAGCCACCCCCCCCCCTTGCTTTCCCTTTACATTAAAAGGAGTCCGGGGAAAGGCTGCAGAAGACCCTACAAGAAGGGGGCACCCTCCTCCCACCTGAATGAACGGGAAGGGAACACTGAGGGTCCTTTGCAAAATCTAATATGGTTGAAAACAGGGATTTAAACTTTGGCCCCTGTACTGCTGCCAAGATTTTATAAGAGTTTGTTTATTTTTTTCCACTTTTCCCTTTGATAATCAACAAATTTAATGCATTCATTTAAAATCCCACCAGTCTGTTCCCTTTCCCAGGAGCAGAATGAAGTAATCTGGTTCCCACGTTCTAACAGCATGGGTCGGGAGCCACGGAAGGCGACAGCCCCCAGCCCGCAGCCCGCAGAGCCAGGGGCCATTCAAACAACTGGAGGCTTGCTAAAACAATTGAGCGAAAGGACGTTTGCGCCAGAGTCTTGGAGAGCTTCCAACACTTAGCTGCCCCGTTATTCCTTCCTATAAGAGTTAGTCTTTCCACCACCTGACTGTAGCCATATTTTGAAATTTAATTGCGCTTTGCTATCAGAAGAATCCATTTTCTCATTAGAGACACAGGCAGTGTTTTTCAGGGTCGGTGGGGGGACCCCCTGGCGTAATGTCACATTGCCTCAGGTATTAGCATCCTACCTGAAGCTAACGCGGAGATAGGGAAGGGGCTCTCAGCTCATTGTGCGCTGGCCATCCTCTGCCTTGGGGGTTCAGAGGGAGCAAGACTTAGGAAGTATCTTGAGCCTTATTGTCCCTAACTGACAGGGACCACACAAGATGTCCCCAAGTCTGCTGAGACCCTCAGATACATTTCCTGACGTGCCTATAAAATAGTTCCAGGTAGGAATATGTTCATTTTTGGTGTTATGCTGAGTGATTTTGAAATATCTGATTAAAGAGGCTGGTTTCAGTTTTTACTCAGAAGGCCTGGCTTGGATTTGCTGCTGCCTCACAGGAGAGTGCCTCAAACTGGCCTCTCTGATGAAGTGACCCGCACATGCACAGTCCCACGGGGAAATGCCAGCTCCGCCCCTCAGGCGTGGCCCGCGCCCAGGCAGTGTGTCTCAGACATCCGGAAGCCCGGAGGGGAACCATTGCCTGGCTTGAGTGCTCTTCTGAGAAGGCAAAAGAAGATATTTACAAAGAGTTAATGGTATTAAATACATTTCACATTTGTTTTAAGTTTTTTAAAAATATAGAGATACAGAGAAGAATTTTCAAAAAATTCTCACTAGGCAAATAATCCTCATTGATATTTTACATAAAATACATGGTTACATTTAGAAAGTTTAGATTATTCAGAAAGATACAAAGTTAGAAGTGTGAAAATAATGCAATGCCTAATTTCCCCACTAGAAAAATGTAAAGCTCACTATATACTTATTCTTATAAATTACTCCTTTAAATATGCACATTTTGAAGTATCTAGGTTTTGAGGAACACAATCCTTAAATAAAATGAGACAGTCCCAATTGTTTTGATCCTTTTATTGCACAGAGGAAGAAACCAAGTAAAAAAGAAAAGTCTCGCTGAAGTCTCTAAGAAACTAAGCAGCAGAGGAAGGATGTGAGCTCAGGTGTGATCCTGGAGTCCCGGGGCCTCATGTCCCAGCTCCTCACAGCCCACCTGAGTCATCACAGTGACTGACCAGACTCTCTGCTGCCACGTCCAGTGTCTACCAGCCCACACTGAGCCTCATGGTTACAGCATGCCCCCACTCACATAGCTTACACCACTCTCCACTCCACACGCCCTCACTGGGGAGCCCCCCAGATGTGGGTTTAGAAAACGCCATATAGAAGACATGTAAAGAAAGTGGGCTTTATCAAGCAGGGCAATACCATTTGAATAGTGACAAAAGCAATGGTGTAAGCTACTGCCTGTCTTTGTAAGGGATGTGTGATAATAGCAATTAACATCTTAACAAGTCTTAGGCCAAGGGGTGGCAATACTAGCTCTCACTTTTTGCCTTAAGCCCTTTTTGAAGTGGGAGGGAAAAGGAGATTGATCTGAACAAGTAAATAAAAATAAAATAGTTATCAATGATTTGTGCATCCACGGTGCAGCAGGCCCTGAGCTGTTTTACAGGCATCAGCATGTCTACGCACATCACTCCCTGGGGT
>PVKM010031094.1:0-16956 GCA_004027735.1 Carollia perspicillata | reverse complement strand
CTGCAGAGGGTCGGCGCCGTGGGCCTCTACCAGGCCCCGGACAGCAGTGACCAGCTCAGTGAGCTGCGTCTGGATGGCAACTTGGCCATCTGGCTGCCCTCCCGTCCAGTCAAACAAGGGGACGTGGTCACAGCTTACGTCACCATCACCAGCAATGCCACTGTGGACCTCTTCATCTTGAGGTAGGTGCCCTGATGGCCCACGAGAGGCGTGGCTGCCCCACGCAGGGTGGGACTGGATGCTTGGGGGTGTATATTCCAGAAGAGTCGAGGTTCCCAACCTGACTTTCAGGGGCCCGCCTCCTTCATGTGGAAGCCAAATCACTCACCTGCCCACAGGCTTACCTGTGTGCTGGGGGTGGGGGAAGAGGGCAGACGCTGGACCCAAGAGAGGCGAGATGAAACTAATCGCTCTCTTTCAAACTTGAATTACCATTGGACTTGAGAGGGGCGTGGTTTTTCTTGAGCTCTGATGTGTCTGGAAGATACACAGACACTGTGTGCAGGACGGAAGGCCCGTGGGCAGGGGCTCCAAGCTGACGTGCAGGCAGTGTGGCGTCTCGCTCTGGGTAAGTCCGTGGCACGAGCTAGGGATCAGGCCCTTCTGCACAGCTGGTGGTGAGGTTAAATATTGCGGGTCAGCGGCTGGGAAAACCCAGGTTTGGGAGGAGAGTTTGGCAATGATCTGAGGAACCTGCCTGGCAGAAAGTTGTTCAGGAGAGGTGTTCCCTCTCATAAAGAGAGAAAAAGAAACGAAAACTCATCAACAGCAGAGTAACACGCCGACCACCAGCACCACTGGCTCTGCAGATTGCACGGAGTTTTCGTGGCCCGGCCCCGTCGCTCCTACAACGGATGAGTCTGAGGTTCGGTGCGGAAGGGCCTCTCATCTGAGAATAATTAATATGGGGGAGGGGAGGCCACGTGGAGCAAATCCTCTTAAAATGGGGACCAGAATCTCACAATCATGGAAAAGAATATTTGATTGAGATTTGTTCCAAAGAGAAAGACGATGAAAGTCAGTGGTGTTTTTTTTTTCTGGTATCTTTTTTTTTTTTTTTCCTGGTATCGTTAAGAAGGACTTAGGTTAGGATCGCAGCTGTGCTTGGTGCTATTTAGAATAAAAATTAATCACATGAAGGAGGCATTGCCACAGAGCCTGAGAGCTGGTGATGGCAGATTGCAGTTTCAGGGAGCGTCCTGTGGGGTGAGCGTGAGAACGGTCGTCTGAAGGCTTTGCTGTTTCTAAAAGGGCGGGGCGAGGGCGCAGCGGGCTCCTCTGGGCGTTTCTTACTCCTTCGGATTTGTGTCATTCTGCCTGAACGGCCCGTTGTCCTCGTCGTCATCAGAGTTTTCACGTTTGAGAGGCCTGACTGCAGCAGGCCCTCCTCGGGCGGCGTTTGTGGGGTGTGGTGGGGGATTTTGACAACATCGCGTTTGATGACCTTGTGAAACCCCACCTCTTTTAGAAGAGGTCAAGTTCGCTCATCCTGTGGGCGTTGTTGGTCCCAGTGGTCAGCCTGCCCCCTGCCCCAGTTTTGTGTGCCGAGGGATAAGGTCCCAGTCAGCAGGTTAGTGACTTTCTCGAAGTGTCTTTGCTTTACAATTCTACGATTTGCTGTTCCGCTTGTCGATGCACTCATTGATCGATTGTTGTATGTGCCCCGACCGGAGATCGAACCCCCAACTACTTAGATAAAACGGCCGGGGTCTCTTCCTCACCCCGCCTTGATGGGGAACGTGCCAATCTGACAGTCTTTCTGTGTCCACGTGTCCCTCTGCACTCTTGGTTTCACATCATTCCACCCCAAAATGAGGAGATCGGCCCTGGATTCGGAAGTAAAGACAGAAATCAGGGAGCCAGGAGCATAGCCCGCAAGTTAGAAGATTCCAGAGTCCTGACTGCCTTCCCAGGACTCATCCGGGACTGCCTCCTCAGAAGCGCCGGCTCCGCCTCCACGGGGCCATGTCGCCGTGTCTACGGTGTTTCAGCCGGGGATGCGAACCCGGTGTGTTGGCGAGAATCGCTGTTTCTCTGTATTTTTCATCACCTAGACAAGCACCCTGGGGGCCACACAGCTTGCCACCAGCAGCTCTGGTTCCACACTCTGGCTGGGGACCGCAGGCAGGTCACCTGACCTGTGGGCCCCCTTTTCCCCATCGCTACATTAGACGTGACCTTAGCAGCAGCCACCACCACAGGCGGGGAGGACGCGGGGGGCCAGCGTCCGTGTGCAACGTGCCCCCAAGAGTCTGGCACCTGAAAGCGCTTCCCGGAAGGCTGGCTGCTGCCATGTAACAAGGCTGTGTTTGGAGACCTGTAGCTCGTTCCACGAGTTCGGAGTCCTCTCGAGCAGGGAGAGGACACTGTGCTGTGTGAAACAGCGGCCACGCAGCTGAAGCTCAAGGCTGAGTTGATTCTCGCTTCGCCGTGACTCTGAAGAGGAAACAAACGTTTTAGAATGACACGAGCTTTCGGAGCACGGAGGGCACAGCCCTGTGGCTCTGGGCTGATGCCTGGGGTCAAGTGGGGCCCTCAGGACTGACTCGCCTGTTCCCAGACTGGTCATCAGGACGAAACCCTAAGAAGCCATCCAGTTTGCCTGGACTGCAACTTGGGAGCTAATTCGGAAGGTTCTGGAAACTCATTTTCCACCCTCTGTCCCACATTCATTTCCCTGCCGCATGTCTCCGAAGGAGAGGTTTGTTTTCATCCTCTTCAGCTTGTTGCTTTAAATGGATTTTTCTAGAACTGAAAAAAGAAACCCTTTTCCTTCTGCTGGGGAAGAAGGGGAGAAATCATGTCTCTGCCCTGCACCCCTCCCGCTCCCCACCGCACATCCCGGTTGCCTGGCAGCCGCTTCCCTGTGCAATCGACTCCAGCTGTGTGGAAGGAGGCGGCAGCGGAGCCCGCTGCCTCTGGGCCGCGTTCTTCCACCCGTTCACGAGTCACCTTCGTTTCCGAGTCCCCGGATTGCAGCTTTGTCGGCTGTAAGCAGATCAATGCGGGCGTCCAGGGGGGACTGGGACGTGCAGCCCCTGGGCACCCGGGCATTTTTGGAGAGGGGAGGCAGGCGGAAGGCTGAGTGACTGTTGCAGGGAGAGCGTAGCATTCTGGTGTGCTGGAAGCGCCCATTTGCCGCTGCTCGATTTGGTGTCACGCCATTGTTACTCCAGGGCGCCTAAGTGTTGGGACTTTGAACCAGTAATGTCTTGCAGCCCTGAGTGCTATTAATTGACTCAGAAATCTGGGAGAGGGCAAAGCAAGCAGAGCTGTTTCAAAGCATTCTGATTGCACCCCCTTGTTTACACCCTGCCTCGGACGCTCGCTGTTATTGCATCTCCCGCTGCCTCTGTTCCTGGAGAGGGTAATTTTTTGTGTTATTGGTCCTTCACGCCGTCCCCAGGGCCCGCTGGGCACAGCCTCCTCTCGGCAGGAGGGGTCCTGCAGTGGGGCTGCCAAGGAGCACGGGAGGGGGTGTGTCGGAGGGAGGAGGCGGCGGCGGGCTGGGGAGCGAAGGCCCAGCTGCCAGCCATCTCTCCCCTGTTTAGAGGGTAACGACCTCCCTGCCCCCGTGGCTGAGTCCCCTCGGTCCCTGTTTCCTCCAAGGTGGGATCCGTGTTCTCAGGAAGGGTCTCCATGACCTTACTGCCTTCAAGTCATGTCAACCAGCCCTTCTTCCCCCATCACCTGACCTTAAGAGCATCCTCAGACCTGGACGGGGCCGTCACTCAGGGCGAACCCACTGTGGGAACTTGCCTGGAAGACGGCAGAGACCGTGTGTCACATTTACCCAAAACACCAGCATCCACTGGCATGTCGCCCTGTGATCATGGTCACTTTGGACGCCCCTTCCGAAGAAAGCTGCGCTTCCATGGAGGGCATCAGAGGGGTCTTTCAAACATGGAATGTGCCCTGGCTCGGGTGGCTCAGTGGACTGAGTACCAGCCTGTGAACCAAAGGGCCTCCGGTTCGATTCCCAGTCAGGGCACATGCCTAGGTTTCGGGCCAGGACCCCAGTAGGGAGCGCATGAGAGGCAACCACACATTGATGTTTCTTTCCCTCTGTTTCTCCCTCTCTTCACCTCTCTCTAAAAGTAAATAGATAAAATCTTTTTAAAAAAACAACGACAACACAAAATGCACCCTCTTATGGGTGGCTCTTACCCTGGGCTACCTGTGTGACGGCTCCAGAGTCCAAATCCTGGCTCCCTCTGGTGGGACCAGGGGCTGGCTTGTCTCAGTGCCTGGCTTAAGGTGCGGTGCTCTGAGGATGTGGTTTGTTGGGCCCGTGTAGTATTGTAAACACGAACAAATTTTATTTAAGAATCTGGTGTTCTGTTTTCTCTTAAAAACCAGGAGATCTGAAAAGTACGCTCACTTTTCTGCTTCAATATTTGGAGCCAATTTATGGCTGCCTCAGGGGAGAGTGGGGGCACTCTGCTCTCTGCTGCCACCCCCACGCCACCAGCCCCTGCAGGACCTCCCAGAAGAGCCTGCCCTGCTCCCTTAAATGCTCTGCTGACCCCTGGAGGCATTGCCTTTCCTTCCCTGTGTCAGGGGCTCCGGGGCTGAGTGGGCTTCCGTCTTGCTTCTCCAGTTAATTGCGTTAACCTATTTTGCCTCTAGAAACAGACCAGGGAGGCACTCATTAGTCTAGGCCCCGGCTCTGTTTACAGTGTATTAGGAGGACTTCTCTATTTGGCCTGAAGCCAAGGTGAAATCTCGTTGTTGTTGTTCGATGTTATCACGGTCCCATTAGGGAAGCGGGAGAGCAGTGCTCCTGGCTGTGGGGTGTGGGGTGTGGTGTGTAAAGATGCCTCTTCCCAGGCTGGACACCCCTGGAAGTACAGGCTCCGGCCAGCGTCTCAAAGCCAGAAGGTGTCTTCTCAGCGGTGCTGCCAGTGAGGTGAACAGAGGAGCGGTTTCCTGCCAAAGGGACCGGAAGCTTCCTCGTGGAAGCTCTGCCCGGACATAGAGGTGCATGTGCCACGCACAAGCAAATAGAGGCAACTTCCAAAAAATTGGAGAGGAGTTTAATACAAGATTCCGGGATCTTCCAGTGAAATGGCCGCTGTGCCCATGAAGATTTGGGGACCCCAGAGTGCCTAGAGATGGGTGCGGGGGCCTGGATTTTGCAAGCCAGTTTCTGAAAGCAGCCCAGGGTGTGGCAGGCATGGGCCGAGCCTCCTGGAGCCAGGGTGGCCCGCGGGACTCGGGTGAGGACGGGGATGGCCCGGGGGCCTGCTGCCCTGCTCGGCATCCTCTCGCCAGGACTGGTTTGAAGGCACCCGGGTGCGGCAGCCAAGATGGAGGTGCTGAGGTTTGAATTGTGTTTAACTTTAACTCGTTTTCACTTATAGAGCCACATGTGGCTGGTGGCTACCACGCTGGTTGACACGGAGCATCCGGGGGGATAGGGAAACTGACCTTGACCCCTGACTCTGGGTTTTTCCCAGGTCTAGAATAAACAGTGGGGTGACCCCAGCTCCTGGCATAGGTGGAGGAGACTCCCCAGGGGCAAGGCGTTGAGATCCGGCTGGGTCTCAGCAGCGCTGTGCCCCACCCACAGCAGGGGGGGTCGACCTTCCAGGACTGCGGCGTGAGGGTGAAACGTCACTGAGATGCCTGTCATCCATGTAGAGAATTCTTTGTCCAGGCATGGTCAGTGGGCCCCTGGCCCCATACCCAATTCAAGTTACTACGGGGAGACCCATCTTTTATTTTATTAATTATAACTCATTTTAATATGTGCAAGAAAATGAGAATTAGCTCATCAAACTAACTACTGATGTCATAGATAAGGCCTGACTCTAAGAGTCTAAGGAAGTCAGGTGGGATTCGCTTCCAGAAAAGCGCGGTGCCCTGCACGGCTAATGCGGTGGCCGACGCTCAGGTACGGCGAACCCGGCGATGTCGGCGAGGAAGTAACCGCCATCTAAGGCCTGGTGATATCGGCACTGGCACGCCTCCCGCTCTGGTTACTGTACCTTCTGTTTCTTTTTCTTTTTTTTTACAGATGCACATGTCTGAAAACATAAAATCTCGCCCTTCAAACCTTTGTGCAGCTGAGTGAACTCGGGTTTTTTTTCCTTGTTTCATTCAGCTCCTGTTGTTTTTATTTGGAAGTGAGCAGAAGGCATGAATATTCATGACTCTGTTGAACAAGATTTTTATGGAAAACAAAAACAGATCTGAAGTTTTCCGTTTGCGGCGCCATCGTTGCGAGCAAAAGCCCCATCGAAGCCTCCCTATCCGGGCTGCTGGGTAGTGGCCCTTTCCTGCTGTGAAGAGTGTAGATTTGGGGCTCCTGCGGTGTTGTTCCCTCTCGGAGAAAACACCTGGCAAAAAGTACTGTGTGTACACAATTCCATTTTCTGTCCGTGTCACGGGGAAGAGGGGATGAGATGATTAATGGAAGCGGGCGGGGCTCTTCTTGGCTCCCGAAGTGAGGGAAATAAAGAGAAACAGGACCGACGGGCTAAAAACGGGCCTTTGGCTTCTCGAGGGCTCCCTGTGCCTTCGGATTCCTAGGACATTGATCCCCTGTCTCTGTTTTAATGTGCGCGTGTCGTCCCCCCGCCCCCGCCGCCCTCTGCGGGAAAGGGGGGCTGCGTGGTTCTCGGGTCTGGTTAATCAGGCGTTTTTCTCCCGCACACGTTCCAGCAGTGTGGGGTGCACATTTGTCATCCGACCTATTGTTTCTTGGCGGAAAATAAATACGGCATCCAAGACGCGTCGCGGTGCCCACTGAAATGTGAAGGCATCTCACGTTGGGTTTGCACAAACAGTATTGATTTATGGGAAAGAAACTCCCCGGGAGAGACTTTATAATCAAACAAGTTTATTCCTGATTGTTGGGGTGAGTGAGAGGCCTGGGGCCACAAGCCATTAGCAGGTTCACCTGCTCCTTTAGTTAATGTTTACGAGGCACCTACTAAGTGCGATCTCACTGCACCAAGCAGAACAGATGAGAGGGGCTCCAAGGGAACCGATGGTCTGTGGGCAGGCAGGTGGTTTGGCAAGCAGGAAAACACGGTAACTTAAAAGTGTGGTGATATGCACAAAGAACAAAAATTAAAGCAAACATTACTCGTTCTTAAGCATTCTTTGACGTGTCCTGTACCCAGAAACGAACTGCAGAGAGATGGAAGGCTGAGCGGAAGGGGTGCGGTTTTCCCAGGAGCCCCTCCGACGGCGTCCCAGCGTGGGGCTCGTGCATTGCTGGTCCTGCGCGGGTCAGTGGCTTTAAACGTCAGCAGCCACTAGTTCCGTCGGCACGGACACCTCCCATTTCTATCCAGTGATGCCTGTACCTAATTCCATTTTCCAGTAAATGTGTAAGTAACAAAGGCATGTTGTTGTAAAGAAAAACATCCAGTAAATTAGGGAGTTTTAGTGCATGGGTACGAGAACACTTGGGACGAGACCGTACCTGTGCAGGGGGCCAGACACACACCTTCTTGTCCAAAAATAACTCCTGAGAAAAGAAATGCAAGACAAGACGCATCGCTCCTTCCTCACTGCGGCGTGGCCAAGCAGCTCCACCAAGGAGGCTCAGCCATCTGCCTCTGCCCTTGCCACTGAGCACCGAGCTCACCACTCCGCCTCGGGCCGCCGAGGCGGGGCTGGCCAGGATGCTGGTGCCTGCGTCGCGGGCCAGGCTTCCTTGGGCAGCTGCGATCGGGGCCGCAGGCTGTGAGGGGGCCGCACCCCATCTGTCCGCTCAGCTGGGGCTGCTCTCTCCTCGTCCTCTCTGACCGTGTCTCTCCCTCCAACGGTCTCTCCAGCATCGTCGCTGGGCATCCTCATGCCGCAGCCCAGGACTTCGAGAGAACACACTCGGAAGCTGTCAGGCTCCAAGCCAAGTCACTGGGCCAACCCCGAGCCCAGGAGAGGGGACAGCTGCCTCCTGGTGGGAGGAGATACAGGAGGGACGGGAGGGATGGCGGCAGCCGTGCTCACTCTGGAACGGGCAGCGGACGGGAAGCAAGCATTTTAGGCAGCACACAGAAACAGCGGGTGAGTGTGGCTGGCGTGTGTGTCGGAGTGGCGGCCCTCAGGGCCTGGAGCTGTTTCAGATGAGGAGGAGGAGGAGGGTGAAGGAGGAGGAAGGCTGGCCTGCTGGCCGTAAACAGAAACCAAGATGAGCAGGCCAGCCTGGCCAGATTGGACGCCTGAGTGCTCAAACGTGAGGCGCGTTCCAACGGGAGGCGGGATGGCGGGGAAGAAGCAAGAAGGACTTGCGGGCGCCGCGAGTCAGGAGGTGGGGACGGGAAAGGAGTGGGGAGGACCTGGCCGCGGGGCTCCTCTCGGCCCAAGGGAAGACGATCTCTCTGCCTCTGCGCAGTCTTCGCCCTCTAGATCAGCGAGGAAGTAGCTTCGATAACCAATTTTCACTCGCGAACTCTTGCAACGGTGTGTAAGAACCTCGTCAGCACATTCACATGCAGAGCAGTAAGAGAAATAACTGTCATCTATCAAGTCCTTATTGTATGCCAGACACCGTGTGAGTGCCCTGCGCCCACGAACTCTCGGGAGGCGAAGGCGTGAATTTTTCACGGTTGTAGACGACACCGCAGGTGGCTTCCCAGCACCGTGTTCTCCCGCCGTGACCGACCCCTGATTTGGGCCAGGCTCCCGTGCTCTCCCGCCCTACCCACGTGCCTCCTGGCACTCGGGTGCCTCCCTGGCTCCAGAAGTTGGCGGGGCTGGTTTCCTGGCTGCTGTGGTATGTAAACCACCTGTTTAGCTTTGCTCCTGATTCGGTGGGACTGAGCTTGGCTGACTGGTTCTCTCTGGGGCCGCTCATGAAGTTACAGTGGTGGTGGTCGGGACTGAGGTTACACGAGGGATTTACAGGGCAGGGCATCCCAGACGGCTGCTCAGGTGGCTGGGAGTCGGCTGTCATGATTGGCTAGAGCTCACCTGGACCGTCATGACCCTCCAGGATGACTGTTTGATTAAGGAATGGACATGGATCCCAATTTGTGTCACTCGAGAGAAAGTTCTCTCGCTTTCTCTGGGCATGATTGTGTCTGATGGGACACCTGGATGTCGACAGCCATGCGCACGCCAGCTTGAGGCTGCAGCCGGCCTGGGGCACGGAGAGGGCAGAGAGGAAAGGAGTCAGAGGCCTGGGTGAGCGGCCCCGCCTCCGCCTCCGCCGGCTTGGAAGCCATCGGGCCTCCTGTCGTTGGAGGCCACACAGTCCGTGGTTGGTTCAACCAGCTGGAGTGTGCTGCTCTCCCCTCGGCAGGTACACCTGCCTCTGGAACTCCTGTGGCATCGCTGAAGGGGGACGTCGGTCCCCTGGGCCTGGAAAGGTGTGCTGCCTCCTCACCTGGCTCCGTGCCTTGGAGACGGGTCTTCCCGCCTTCCAGCCGCCCACCGCATTAACTCTGAGTCAGGGCAGAACCTCTGTTGGAGAGCGCTGGGCCCGTGCCCCCCATCTTTTCCTTTCGTTCTGGGCGCCTGCCAATTCGTCTTCCCCTCTTCCCGCCTCCGCCGCGCTGCCATCTCTGTTCCTCTCGCCGTCCATCCTCCGGCGTCTCTGCTTTCCTTCGATGTTCTTCAACACCCGAGGCTCCTTCGCAGAGGAAGCACGGAGCTCGTAGAGGACAAAGCACCGAGGACGTGCGTGGTCGTAGTTCCTCCAGCATTCCCTCCCGGGGTTAGATGGCATTTCTGGGAAGTTCGCATGAGCTGCCGGGTGCAAACTCACCTGAGACTGCAAGTAGGGCAAGGCAGCGAAAGCCCACGAGTCAGCACGTTTCTCACACTGCGTTGCCCGGTGAGCTCCGTCCACTCCGTCCCGACCCCGGGCCGGCGTCCCCCCACCCCCACTCACGCCCAGCCTCCATCGCCGCCAGCCGGGCCCGCTTCACCCCCATCCTGTAACCTGGTCTTCGCATGGCGGCAGGGGGATTTGTATGCAGTGCCCCTCAGCCACGTCGGCTCCTTCTGCTTCGGGCTCTCCGAGTCTGCCTGTCGTGTTGGGGACACAGCCCGCGACTGTATCATGTCTCCCCCGTGAGTCCACTCTACCCTTTGGCGTCGATGGCCAGGGACTGGCCCCCACTCCTCTTGCCTCCACGGCCCCTAGCACAGTGCCTGGCACACAGTAGGTTGTCAGCAACCCCTCGTCAGGTGACTTGTCTTCTGGAGTCATGGAGCGTCTTAAATGAAAGTTCGTGATTGGTGGCCCCCGAGGCTTCTCTGCTAGAACGTCCTGGAACTGGGGACCCGGTGCGTTGGCATCGCGGCGATTCCTCGGGCGGGTCCCGGGCTGAGGCCTCGCGGATCTGAGGACAGAGAAGGGCGGCGTCCAGTGAGCGATGGGCGTGACCCTGGGGAAACAGCACTGAAACTGGGCTTTCTAGTTCTCCACCTGAGTGTGCCCCGTCTCCCCTTGTGGGGCTGCGGGTTTCTTTCCGGTTCTCCCAGCGCCATTTGTAACGTGGGTATAAAAGCTACCTGTGTGCACAAGAGCGAGCCCTCGCCGAGGCGAAAACGTGGGCCCGCCAGCCCGCCCTACAGAGCTCTGCCGCCAAAGGGGACGCACCCCTTCATGCCTCTCTTTCCCGTGTTTCTTTTCTTCCGCGGAGGGACTCTTCACTGCGGGGTAACTGAGGTGCAGGCAGATTGGGTCGGAACTGGTGCAGG
The DNA here is from genome assembly GCA_004027735.1 of Carollia perspicillata. NCBI lineage: Eukaryota > Metazoa > Chordata > Mammalia > Chiroptera > Phyllostomidae > Carollia > Carollia perspicillata. The sequence continues at coordinate 6,291 of PVKM010031094.1, read as the reverse complement.
ACCCGGCGGTGCTAGACAAATTACTCCCTGCCAGCAGGCCGCAGACACTGTCTTGTTTAACAGAGAAACTCAGGTGCTGGCGATGGCGAGACGACGGGACGAACCAAGGAGCAGAGGCAGGGGCGCCCCTCCGGGCGGTCTCGTGAGGGAGGCCTGCCCCCGGGCGGTAATGCCCCCAGTTGGTGTTCGTCTCAGCTGTCTGCCGCGCTGGCCGTTACTCGCAAAGACGTTCACGGCCACGTTTTAAGGAACACGAAGGATGCTCAGCTAGATACGCTGCTCAGGATGATGAGGTTGGTCCCAGCAGGACACCCACCTCTGGGGCACAGAGACGGAGTTGGTCTCCTTCAAGGTGACGTCGGCGCCTGTCTGTGGGTGGGGCTGCAGTGGCCCTCTGTCCCAGCTGCCCCCCGAGTCCCCCATCCGACGGGGCGTTCGCTGCCTGCGTGTGGCAAGCATCAGACGCGCTGCTAATTTGGAAAGAAAACACGCCTGGTGAACTATTTTTACCTCCGCCGGCTCAGCACCCTGGGCGAGTTCGGGTGGTTTCTTCCATAATCGCTTTGTTTGGGAAATTTATAAAGATGCCACGGGCAGGCCGGAGCGATGGGGGGACAACAGCTGCCAGAGGGTGCCAGTTCCGCCCCAGCAGGAAGCTCGTTTTCCTAACGAAAACGCCAGGTCGGCGCGTCGCTCAGAGCGACAGTGAACAGTACGGGGTTTCTGATGGCAGCGGCTGTGCTGGCTCGGCTGCTGCTCCGATGATCGGATTAAATCAGTCGATACTGGAACGAGGTGTGTAATTGGGGCCGGTTGCTCCGGATGACTGTGAGCCAGTGGGGCTGAGCTTGGCTGCCGTTGCTGCTGTGCGGACGGAAGGGGTCGGCTCCTGGCTGGCTGCTGAGCCTCCGGAGCAGCGGTCAGGTCCGGCCCCGGGGCCCTGGGAAAGCAGGAGCCTCGCCAGCAGAGCCGGGGCTGATGTGGAACAGGTTCCCGGGGTGTCTGGCTGGGTGGCTTTTAGGTTTCTGTAAAGAAGCCTGGCGTGTGGGCGGCTGCAGGACAGGATGCCAGGGTGGAGGTCCCCCCGCCAGCAGCTGTGCCAGGCTGCCTTAGGGACACGCTCGCCCCAGCCCTGCACCTCTCCACCCGCAGACAGGCGCGTGCACCTGTCTCTCCGTCCGTCCATCCATTCGTGGATTCACCAAACGCAGGGTGACAGTCCAGGGGAGGAGAGGGTCTGGGCCTGCAGGGGGTCAGAGCCCGGCAGGGACTTATCAGGTACCAGTGATGCTAGTCAGCACAGGCAGAGCAGGTGTTGGTGCACCTGTTCAGGTGAGCACTCGGTGAGCGGAGTGAAGGTGTTAGTTATGCAAAGAGAGGGTGCCGGCCTGGCTTTGGGGCGACAAGGAGGATGGCCAGTTAGGGCACTGCCTGAAGCCCTGGCGGGGGCCCTCGAGAGGCAGGTGTGGCAGGGGTGGGGGCAGGGACCTCCTCAGAGGGGCCCAGCGAAGCCACTGGGTTGGGGAGGGATCCTGTTGCGTTCTACGGGGACCCTCTGCCGGTCACAGAGGAGAACAGAGCCCACGGGGACGGTCGAGCAAAGTCGAGATGTCCCAAAATGCGCTACTTTTCGGTGGCACATAAACATTTTTATTTATATATTACGTATTTAGTTGTAAGTGCATTAGGAAGAAAAACTATCGCAAAGGAATCTGCACTCGCACAGACATGATTACTTAGAACAAAACAAGGAAACCAGTTGAAATGTTGAATAGCAGAACGCGGTTTTCGATTCTAACAGAAACCATGAAACTACGCCAAGACGACATGTGGAAAATGGACATTATTTTTCTTCGGTCCCTTTCTAGTTCTCAAATACTTCGGTTTCTTAGGTCACGTGAATGAGTCCCAGCCCTTGCAGACAGTGTGTCCCCTCCCTCAGTTGACATCAGGTGACCTCAGGGGGCACGGAAAATGGCCGACTGTGGCTTCTCCACGCAGGGGAGGGGGACTCGGTCTCTGTCCCAGCAGCACCAGCGCCTCAGAAAACACAGGTTCTGTTTGACGCAGGTTCGCCACCACCGTCAGCGCACACAGAACTACGTTCCGCACGGCAGTCTCTAAGACACGTCCAGATGAGAGGGCGCAGAGCAAATAATGCCCGGCGCATGCATTCCTGTGTGACATCTGTGTGTAACATACGTGCACTTATCTCTGAAACGTTTCACAGAACAGTAGCTGCCGTTGCCTTGTATGATAAATGCTGTTTCTTTGTCCTTTCTTATTTTTAGAGAGAGGGGAAGGGAAGGAGAAAGAGTGGGAGAGAAACATCAATGTGTGGTTGCCTCTCATGTGTCCCCCACTGGGGACCCAGCCTGCAACCCAGGCATGTGCCCTGACTGGGAATCGAACCAGCGACCTTTTACTTCACAGGCCCGTGCTCTATCCACTGAGCTACACCAGCCAGGGGGGACACATTCTTATATTCCAGAATGCTGGAGCGGGGTTTCCGGGCCAGGCGCCACATTGACTGGTGGCCACTCGCTCCATTTTTGCCAGGGTGGCCCAGCATGGAGGCGGAAGGGTCACCCCAAGGCCGAGAGCGAGGCTTGCTGACGCACCGCTCTGTCCTCGTTGTGATGGACGATTTCAAAGCAGACAGCGCTGATGGAGGAGACGCGTTGGCCGCCTTCTGCCCGCATGTCCTGCCCTGCTGGGACCCTGCTGCAGCCCCAACTCCTTGATTGTATGCGGGCCCTTCAGCCCAGGCAGGGGCTAACGAGTCTCCTAATAGCTTGTTAATTACCTGCTTCTCTGTCAGCTGCTGGTCTCGGGGAGCTGATTCTCCAACGGTTGCTAATTTGGAAGGAAAAAGCACAGAACAGCAGGAGAACGGACAGAGGGAGGTGACAACAGTTGTGCATGCAGTTGCTAACGCGAGGGTGGGCTGTCTTGTGCGAAGGCCGGCAGATCCGGATCGGCACCGGCTGAGCAGACCTGGCCACATTGAACAGGCCATACAAGAGGCGTGTGTTCAAGTTCTGCCGGGCTCCTTAAATCAGGTGGGCAGACTCTAGCGGGCCGAATGGTAACTGTGTTTATCTCTGCAAGCCGGCGGGTCTCCACCACCACGACCCAGCCTCGCCATCAGCTGGCCAAAGCGGCCATAGACACTATATAAACTAATGAGTGTGCTCCAGTAGAACCTTATTTACAGAAGTAAGCAGCCAGGGGAGGGGGGTGGCTGGCCTTGGCTTGTCAGCTCCCGCCTTAACCTGTGCATCTTCTCCGGCATTGCCTTCGTCTGCCGGGGCCAGCATCTTCGAGCCGGGGCTTCCTGACCCTAGCGCCGATGACATTCTGAGCTGGGTGCCGTGTTGTGGTGAGGGCTGTCCTAGGCGCTGCAGGGTTTTTAGCGGTGACCCTGGCCTCCACCCACTAGATGCCAGTGTGGACGTAACCAGACGTGTCTCCAGGCATCTCAGGGTCCCCAGGAGGGCGAGATCGCCCTCTGTCTGGAGCTCCTGCTTAAACACCATCGCTGTCACTTCTGGTCATGTATTTGGTGCGTGCGGTCTCTCTGGCCAGGGTCCCTGTGTTTGTTGGGGGATTTGGAAGTGCGGACTGCCCCCGCTGCTTCGGCCAGGATTAATGCTGGCCATGGCCTGAACCTCAGTCTTGCGTCTTCTGAACAAAGTGGGAGAGGGCTGTCAAGCCCTGCTTCTGCCTCGGGGCTTAGCTGCACAGAAGAGATAAAGACTTGTGAGATAATAGCCGTAGAAGTTATCTTTCCCGGACAGACTTGAGATGGGAGGCAGGCCGGACGCTCGCACCGTGTTCCGCAGGTGCTGGTGTGAGGCTGCCTGGGACGTGGCCCTGACTCCAGCGCTTCCTGGCTGTGTGAGCTCGGGCAAGCTGCTTGACCTCTCTGTGCCCCCGTACGCTCATCTGAGTCGCCAGTCCTTGCCTGACCGGGCTGTGCTGAACCGAGGTCTCAAAGGGCTCAGGTGGTGTCCGACTTGAAGCCAGCCCTCTGCTTTTTCCAGTAACAGGAGTAAAATAAAAGCTAGACTCGGGGAGTACCATCCCAGGTCAGATGGCGTTGCCCAGTCGGGACACCTGGAAATACCTGGTTGGGTAGGGGAAGCGGTCCCCTCAGTGCCCTGCCGTCAAACCAGGCTGGGGGCATTGGGGAGACACTCCCAGTGACGAAGCGCTCCCAGCCCACCAGCTGCCTGGGCCAGTTCATGACGCCAGTGTGTGGACCAGCATCTGGGCCTCCTGGAGAGGACAGAGTGACAAAGCTGTTACCAGCTTCTGTCTCCCTCTTCCTGTTCAGCAGGTGACACAATGTCCCCCCAGCTCCGTCTGTGTCCCGTGTGGCACTCCTGCTCTGTGGGACGTGAGCAGGCCCAGGTCCTGCAGCCACATGGGCCTGGGAAACACTAGGTGAACAAAGGGAACCGGGCTTCAGTGTGCCCGGACCCGCAGGGCCTCAGCAGGCCCCCGGCATGGGGACAGTGAGGGGGTGCAGGTCCGAGTCCCCCACCCACTGTTACCCCTGGGTGAGGCCTGCCTTGAGGGCTCTCCCTCCCCCCGTGGGGTCTGGGTGAGGCACTTGGGGCAGCTGAGCGGCTAGGAGTGGCGACAGCGTCAGGGCAGGTCCCCTGGAGGTCCCGGTCGCGGTGTTAATGGCCAGTGTCGGCGCGCGTGGAGCACGGCATCCTACCAGGCACTAGCAGGGGTTTAGTAAACGGAGGCCAAGCGCTCAACAAGCAGGTGAGTGAGCACCACTAGTGGACATGGGCCTGTATGCGGTGTCCTGGGTTCCGTGGGTGTCCTGCCGCCTTAGTGGTGGGGGACTGCTGGAGTGGGGGAGGGTGTGCATGTGTTATGGTGACAATTGTGAGAACAGTAGCATCAGCGACCAGTGACCCTTCCCTCGGGCTCCCGAGGCGACCGCTCCGAGGCCGACGCCGGTGTGCGTGGGAGCCGAGTGACTGCAGCATGCTGTCGGGACCCAGTGACTTGCATCCGGTGGAGAAAGCAGGGCGGCCTCTGGGCGGGCCGAGGTGACACAACCGGGAGATGCCGGGCCCGCTGGCCGGCTCCCAGCTGCCCATCTCCGCATCTCTGCGTCTCTGCGGTGCTGAGCCGGTCGGGATGCCACTTTCAGCATTCCCCTTGTCCCCAGCGCTGCTAACTCATCTTGTGGGGCTAGAGTCACTGTCCCCAAAATTGAAGGGCTGTCATATGGGAAGAAGTCCCTGGGGGAAAGAGAGAGTGCAGGTCAACCACAGAGAGACGCTTCCTCCTGACATGAACATCACAGGGTCCGAGCAGGCCCCCCACCTTCTGAGGGGGACGCTGGGGCGGGGGCCTGACTTCAAGAGGAGACTGCACTGAGGCCACCCTATCTCTCCAACATAGTGCTTCTCGGGGTGGAGGGGGGCAATGTCACCTCCCCTAGAGGAATTTTGAAATGTCTGGGGACATTTTGGATTGTCCCAATGGGAGGACAAGCTACTAAACTCCCACCGACCCCAGCACCAGAGCGGCCTGGGGGGAGAAACCTGCTCTCAGATGCACTGAGCCCCCAGGTCCTTAGGATGCACAGGAGAATTGTGGTTGCATTGCTGCCCTCCACCCGTCCGCCACCCCCACCAGGCAGATCCTAACAAGGCGCTCTCGGCGAAGCGTCGTCCCTTCCTGCCGCCTCCTCACTTTGATTTCCGCCCACATGTGATTTTATAGCAGCTGGGTGTCGTATTTATAGCACGCAATGCTTCAAGGTTAGGCGCCGAGAAGTTGAGGCAAAAAACAAAAAAAAAACGGCCTTCCTCTTGATGCGCAGAGATTCCTCTTCATATTTGGGAGACGGGCACGGGCACGCTGTAGGCTGATTTCATTTCAGAAATGCGACGACAGGGTAATTCAGGGACATGTAGGCAAAACGTGGCCGTCCCCCCGCTGAACCTCCCCGCCTCAGAATGCTGCCAGACGGGCGTCTGCAAACGCCCCTGCTGGCTTTCCTTCCCGCAGTCTCGTGTCCAAGCGTCTCCCCGGCGGGGCTCCTCGTCAGCTTTGTCCGGAGCCCCAGACGAGGCTGCCTGGCTCGGAGGAATGACCGCGTTACCCGGGCGTTCTGTCTTCGTGCCGCCGAGATGGGCACCATGCTGAGCGAGGCGAGATGCAGGGAAATCTCATATCTCTCCGGGATGAGAAAAGTAATTACGGGAACACACAGACTCGGACACTGAGGAGGAAAATAAATTGGGTGGAAATTGGCTC
>PVKM010031093.1:0-16967 GCA_004027735.1 Carollia perspicillata | reverse complement strand
CCCCTTGTTAGCACTTTTATCAAGGTGGGAGAGGGTAAGGGGAGAAAATGAAGTTACTAAACAAATCAGTGCCAATTACGTCCTCAATTAAAGTCTCCGTGGGGGTTCTTCAATCAAACAACAGAGCTGCAGGTCTGCTAGGATCTCCCTGGGAGAAGCTTTGGTTTTGCCAGCTCAGATAGTCTGCTCAGTTGCCAACTCAAATGTCCAAGGCTTGGAAGAACTCAGCTTTGTAAAGAAATTGAGAGATACTAAGAAAGGGCTGAGGTATAGTCAAGAGAGAAAAGAATCTTCCAGAAATGCACCTTCAAAATCTGAGGTAGATATTCATCTGGGTTTTTTTTGTTTGCCAGGAATCCAGTGTGAATGGATGTCCATGTGCAAGCACACCCCAAAGGAAGCCCGCTCCTGGTGGGCGCGTGCTTTGGGGCTTACTCGCTCCCACCACGCCGGGCCCCCTTCTCCCGTCCACAGGGGCTGATTGCAGCATGTGGAAGTGATGAGGATGACGGCGGTTGTGAGAAAAGAGTTTTAACAGCACACCTTTCATATTGTAGCACTTCTCAAAAGGAAGACTCAGGTCAAAAGTTACTGGAATTTTCCCCCTCTTCAGGTAGATCCATATAGTGAAACAAGCATTTACCCTAAAAGCTCAACCTCTGTCTAATCCAACAAAACTTGACTCGTATCTCAAGCAGGAGCCACGACTGAGGGAGACTCGGAGATCACTAACACACAAATCCAGGTGGGCAGAAAAGAGCCTTCCATCACGTGACAGACAATAAACAGAAAAGAGGAAACAGTCAATACAAGTCAAGCATGAGCCTGAGAAGGAAAAAGTGTCTTCAACTGATGCAAGATAAATATTAACCTCAAGGTTACTGATTATTTATTAGAAATGTGCACTTCCATTTCACGTAACGAAACGACCGACACACAGTCTTCCCTGGTGTTTCTAGAATACGGCCTAGAGCCCCGTCAGCCACCTCTGGGGCAGCGTGGGCTCCTTCGGTAGCAGTCAGGGTTTAGCAAATGGAAGCAGAGAGGCAGCCCCGGCCCTGGCTGCCCTCCTAGGCAGTGCTGGCTCCACGGCCGGGCTGGTGCCCCTGCCCGCACTGGCCGCTGGCCCCTGCGCTTCAGCTTGCTTCCTTCCCCCGGCTTACTCAGGGGCTGCCCAAGGGAAACTCTCCTTGCTGAACAATTTCTTAGGGAAACAAGAAAGTGTGGCTTCACCTTAAATCCCTGTGGATTAAAATAAACGCCAGTACCAATGACCTGACACCTAAAACACAGATCTGTGGAAAGGGGCTAAGTTACTTTCTGAACTGACCAGTGGCTCATGACCAATTTCTTGGTCCAAAGACTTTGAAACATTCAAATAATAGTCATGCATCTTGGTTCAGTAAGGGAAAAAAAAGAAAAAAAAACCTGTTCTCTCATCGAAGCCTTTTCTCCCGTGATTCTCTAACTGACACACAGGCTGAGCAGGTAGAGAGAGGGCTGAAGGCATAAAATCCAGTCAGCAGTGAGTCTGACTGAGCGTGGGCTAAATACAGTACTTGTCTTCTCACTTTGTAAAACAGGTACCACCAGAACTTGCCAAGGTATTTATGGCTTATTGTCACTGCTCACAGAGGGTAGCCATTCCACAAAGAAGCAGGCCCACCGTTTCAGCCTGTGGCCCCTGTGAGCCCAGGCTGTACAGCGGCTACATGGCCAACAGGCCTGTGCTCGACCCGTGCAAGCAGCTCCGTGAGGAGCTCTCTGGCCAGTTTTCTCGGTGCCGGGGCTTCCATGCGAAGATGATCCCACCTGTACAAGGTCTGGTCAAGAAAGCTGATAACCTCATGGGTCATCTCATCGGTCTGAGCCATCTGCAATGACAGAGAGAAGCCAAATTAGAACACTTTCCAGGCAGACCCAATTCTTTGTCCAGCACCAACCGCAACCATCGTGTCTCAGAAAAGCAGCTGCATTCCTATCACCTCCAAAGGGTTCTTATTTTGTTTTCAAGGTGAGTGGCAAGAAAGTCTGTTCTCAGAGGCTGGCCATCCAGTGAGCAGAGGCAATTCCTAAGGACCCCTCTCTCCTGACAGAATGGCTACAAGCAAGCACCTCATTTCCTGGAATGCCAGTCACGAGCTTTGGGATTCCTCACTGGGGAGTGAAGGCAAATGAACGTGCTGGGGCTCGACTTTCTGCAAAAGGCTCACACTAACATAAGAGCTGGAAAATGCTGAAAGGAACGTGCCACCTGTTTTCACACAAACAGCTTTATAAAGGGCATTCTTGGGTCAGTAACCTGGCACACTCGTTTTTTAAAGGCATCTAAAGTTTTAACACCTGATTCTCAAGGAAAGCAGGAAACACAGGGATTGTTCGTTCTGCTAAATACAGCCCTAAGGGATTCTGATTTGTTGGTGCCCATCAGTATTTTCCTAAGAATTTCAGTTCAGCAGAGAACTGAAAGGAAGGGCAAGAACCTCACAATTTAGCTGCATGAAGAATTTATTGTGATTTTTTTTTAGAAGCAAGCAGCATTAAGTTGTCCATTTTTTAGAGTAATCTATTTGTGGGTATCAGTTTATATTGAATCCTTAACCAAATGTGTAAGTAGCAAAAGCAGCCAAGGGACAGTTTTTCTCCATCTCTACATGGGGCCCCCCTTTTGGTAGGGTGAGCAGCCTGGTTCACTAGGGACCCCGCCACGGCCCTGGAAGCCCACTCTGACAACCCTCAGTCAAGGCAGACACTCTGGCAGCACGCGTGCTGGGTTAGCACAGTGCAGGAAGCTAGGGGCACCCCTCCTCAGTGTCAGCCATCTCAATCCCCGGGGCTCTGCTGGAGGGTGGGGTGCAGGCTGCAGTGCAGGTGGGGTTCACTGTGGCTCTTGGTGTATCTGTTATCACCTGGTTTTACTCAGAAATCACAAATGCTATAGATGACTTTCCACACATACGGCCTCTGTTCTTTGTGGATGAAACACTGTAAGGCCCCCCAGGGGGACCATGGAAGAGTTCACCTACTACCTTGAACCTGAGGAGGGAAGACTGCCTCCTGCTCCACTGCCCAGTGATCCCAGGGACTCCTCCAGCCCAGGGACAGGGAGGCAGGGTGGTGTGGCTGTCACAGACGAATGTGGTAGTAATGATCTAACCATGTCTTCTTTACAAGCCAATTCAATCTGACCCTGTTCTATTCGAGGACTCTAGTCACAGACAAAAGCCCGCCTCCCTGCACCTGAGGTCAGAAACTTGCACCCTGGTAGGGCTTGGCTGAGGCATATCAGTAAAGGGGTTAAGTTCATTTTGAGTTCAGCCACTACAGAACTGAACTCCCTATTTCAGATTCTAGCTAACTTTTGGTTGTTATTTTTGTGGTCCAGCAACCAAGGACAAACGAGAGGGAGAGAGGAACATGAAGTCAGAGCAGGACAGGAGGCAAGAGGTGAGACCCAGGGCCAGGAGGAGTCCAGGTTGCTCTTGCGTCACCCTGAGCAGAGCACAGTGAGCAGAGGAGCAGGACACGGGGTAGAAGGCATGAGGGTTCTGACGGATGAGTTGGAGGGAATTCTCAGAAGCTCAAGACTGGCAGAAAGTGATGCATGGGGCCTCTGCGAGGAGCCAGAGGAAGCAGCACGCTGGAAGCACTCTGTGGGAGAGGCTGGGGCACAAATAAAAGGGGGAGGTGGAGGGATGGGGCACCTTCAAAGAAATGGAGCCGTTGGATAAGGCAGGGCCCCCTTGGAGAAAGTACGGAAGGAAGGCTGTGAAGAAACAGGGCTCAGACACACAGCCCTGCTGTCCGTGTCCCAGTCTGGGGTGTGCGCAGCTCTCCAAAGCTGACGCTGAGACAAGATGGTCAAGACCAGGACCCAGGACCCACTGGCTCTGCTTGAGCCTCAGTTCACATCAGAGCTGGGCCAGGGCCTGAGTCCCCAGGGTGGTGAAGCCAGAGCCGCTGACAGGGAAAGGCCACCAAAGCCACTACTTCCACCATCTGGCCACTACCCAGGCCAAGCATACCTGGCTCAGGACTCTTTCCAGGGTGTCACAGAGAGAGGAGCAGACGAGATGTGGAAGGTGAAAAGAAGCCCATGCAAGGCTGGCAATGTGCTGAGGACTCCTCCGTCTGTGCTATTAGCAGTTACTTTAGCCAGGCTGCCATCAGCCTGTCGGTGACCACTGCAGGAAGCCTCTAGTTGGGAAGGCTGGTGTGTCAGTAAAAACTATTTCAGAATATGTGCAAGGACAGGGCCCAAGAAGCTCCTTGGCTTGGAGGGGCACCTTGGGTATGGTGACCACCCGTCTGCTAAGAAGCTACTGTGTGAAGAGAAACACTAGCATTTTATCTGTCAATGATTTTTTTCCAGCTGAGCTGACTTACAAAACCTAATGATAATGCACCGGGGCTTTCAGTGTTCCCCCAGCCTGACGTATTAATACATGGTTAGGTCTGAACTCTTCTGCGGAGATGGGCCTCCTGGCACGTGCAGCATACCGGAAGGAACTCTGACAGGACCTAGCGCCTTATTCACAGCAGCTTCTTTGTGGGTGAGACCTGAGGGCTGGCCATTCTGAGTGGGGACTGTTAGCCTAGAATGGATGGCAATGTGTTGTTGGACTGACACAGAGATTGCGGTGTCTCTAAGGGGCTTTCTTTGGGTCATGCTCTCCCACACCCATGGGCAGGGCCTGCCCTTCCACTCCCAGGTGACAGTCCCAGAGAGGAGTGGACAGGAGCCCCCAGGGAAAAGAGGGCCAGCCTCCCACAGGTATCCAGGGCATGGGCTGAAGGGGTCAAAGGTCAGGTGACAAAAACGCTGCCAACACTTTCATGATTTATAAGTGCCTGTTGTTGACTTTTTAAAATAACTTAATTTTGAAGGTTTTAGATTTATAATTTTACTGAAAGATAATACAGAAATTGCACATCCCCCACATCCACTTGTCAAGTTATTCACATCTTACATCAGTACAGTACATTTTTCAGAATTAACAAACCAAAATGGATATGTTTTTATTAACTAAAATCCATACTTTATTTACCTTTCCTGTTTTTTCCTAACGTCCTTCTTTTGTTCCAGGATCCCATCCAAGGTCCCACATTATATTCAGTCATGTCTCCTTAGGTTCTCAGACTTTCCTTGTTTTTGATGATCTGGACAGATCTGAGGAGCACCGGTCAGGTATTTTGTCGAACGTCCCTCAACTGGCGTTTGTCAGTCATTTTTCACAGGATTGGTCTGGGTCATACTGAGGGTTCACACTGTCAGTACGAATCACCCTGCTGATGTTGACCTTAATCACCTGGCTGAGGGAGTGGCTTAACCGTGGCTATTACCTCACATGCCTGGCAGAGACAAAGGTGGTTGGTACCAGGCTCTACAGACACGTGGGCATTCTTTAGCTCTTACCGCTGGGCGTGGAAGTAAGTGAGGTGAGCATTTTATGAACGTACACGATAGATCACGGTTAGAGTAGCCCTTGAGGAGATGGCGCCCCGTGCATGACAGCAAGTCCCCTCTACTCTTGGCCATGCCCAGGCCTTGTATGGCTTCCCTCTGAGCATGTGAGAGGTGGGCCTGCCCACTCCACACAGACCATTTAACAAGGACTAAGGAGAGCCTTCAAGGTGCTGGTTCCTGGGGTTCTCGGCAGCCCTTCTGTCACTGTGACTTTCCCCAGGCGCGCGTTCACACTCAAACAGGGCCTTCCCTGGGAGGGAGCCGGAGGGGCCTCTGGGTGCCGGAACATTCCTTTCTTGATTTGATTTGATGTTGGCTCTATGCATGTTTTGGTTTGGGAAAATTCACTGAGCTATATATTTAATTATGTATACTATAGGGCAATAAAAAGTAAAAACAAGCACAGGAATAAAACAAAATTCCAAGAGCAAGCACGTTGGTACTTTTTTCTGAGATGAGCATTTTTTATTATAGTAACAATAAACATAACATTTGCTATTTAACCATTTTAAAACGTACAACTCAGTGGCATGAAGCACACTCACGGTGCAGCGCCACCACCCCCACCACGCGCTGCCACCACTGCTCATCTTCCCCAGCAGGAACTGTGCGCCCGCGGAAAGCCAGCCCCCCGTCCTTCCCCGTCACGTCTGACGCAGTGGTTCCACTATGTACTTTTAGAAAAATGCACAACTCGTGCCCCCCAGCCCCTGGATAATCCCGATTTTAACTTTCTGTCTCTATGAGTTTGTCTATTCTGGGTACCTCATGAAAGTGGAATCAGACAGTGTCTGTCTTTTGTGACTGGCATACACCACATTTTGTTTACCCACTTACCTGTTGATGGACGTTTGGGTTGTTTCCATCTTTCGGCTATGTTTGTTTGTAATAGCATCCTAGTGGGTGTGGAGTAGTACCTCATTGCGGTTTTGATTTGTGTTTTCCTAACAGCTAATGATGGTAAGTACTTTTTCATGTGCTTATTGGCCATTTGCACATCTTCTTTGGAGAAATGTCTGTTCAAATCCATTGCCTGTTTTTCAATTGGGTTGTTTTTCTGTCGTTGGCTTATAAGAATTCCCAATTTAGTTTAGATACCAAACCCTTATCTGATATGTGATTTCCCAACATATTCCTTCATTCTGTGAATTGTCTTTCACTCTTTTGATTGAGTTCTTTGATGCACATAAGTTTTTAATTTTGATGAACTTCAATTTATCTATTTTTCCTTTTGCTGTCTATGCTTTTAGTGTTATTACCCAAGAAATCACTGTCAAATACAATATCATGAACTGTTCTTTACTCCTCATGTCAGCTGGGCTTCCAGAAGCATTTCTTTGTAATTAACAAATGAAATTCTCTGAACCGTTGCAGTGAGCACAGTTTCTCTTCATGAGGAGGAAGAAAGTCATGCACTGAACTGAACAAAGAGTAACTGGGGAGACAAGAGACCTCACTGTTCCTATGTGCTCTGGTAGCAAGCTGTGTGACCTGGGAGAAGTCACGGCCTATCTGAGCCTCCATGTTCTCTTCTGTGACATGAAGGTGTTGCACGGGGCAGGTTCCGGGATCCATCCCAGCTGTCTGCCTCACTGTCTGTGTATCCAGGTTTGGACAAGCATCCTGGTACACATACTCTTCAAAGGCTGGGCCCTTGGGTGATGTGTGAATGAAAACTAGGATGCTAAAAAAGGGGACACTTACGAGGCTGATGACTTCCCAGGCAACTGCGTGGCCTCCAGGAGCCCAAAGCAGGAAGTTCAGGAGGAGGTGCCTGATGAGCCGTCCACAGGCAGGTGGCCTGGGGTCTCTGCCTTGGCTCTCTCCAGTGGCTGCCTGCAGATCCCTGGCTGAGAGGGTCGAACTTTTGAGCAGCTTCATGAGGTGGCTGAGTAGCATTTTCACCTCTTCCTGGAGAGTGTAATTTCAAAGATGAGAGATTAGGGAAGAGTTGGGACACACGTAGTTCTGGGATTTATTCAGTACTTTGAAGCAAGTCTGCAAAAGGAGGACCAGTGCCCAGGAAAGCCAGACTGAAGCAGCCCACGTCTGGGCTTCCACACTGCTCCACATAAACCCAAAAGGGTATGATGGAATTTTCTTGACTTTCTTTCGTCTTGCTCACTAAGCAGCTAGGGCACTATGCCAGGAATTGACCTTTTCTTGTATGAAAGGAAATGGAGAAAAGTCCTCAGCAGAATGTAGTCAGATTTTTATATTGCGGGAAAAAGAACAAAAGGCTCCTTGAAGACTCACTCACTATCACAGCCACAAATCAACGAAAGCCGCATGCTATCAGACCTCCGCTGAGCCAGTGTTCCGATAAGCATGTGGTTTTCTTTTTGCTATCTTTGGGCGAGGGTGGGGTTGTGGGGAGAAGGATGGACAGACACACACACACACACACACGCTTTCTTTTAGGCACTGGGATAGTCTGTTCATGTTTAAAGCTCAAGCAGAGGTCACAAGTCTGTGAAATCCACACAATAATGGTGATTGTTATAGGTCTGTGGTTGGTTTTGCATTAAAAATATTTATTTCATGCTGAGACTTCTGCTTGCTGTAAGAATGGTACATCAGTTGTGACTTGGAAAACAAAGCAAGAACTGAAAGCCACAGGTCCAGAATGCTACATGGAACTCACGACCAGCAATGTTCCATCATTTTCGAAAGAATACATAGGCCTGTTCTGAGAGTTCCCATGACCAATTTCATGGATTTTGTGTGAGCCTTTTTTTCTGGGTGTTAAAGCCTCCTTCAATGAAGTTTGTCACAAACCCAGTACACTAGGACTGCTGTGTGAGTTGTTCTGAGGGTCTAAGACCGTGAGAAACTGCACCATGGGGCTCTTCCACGGAGAGTGGCAGTGTCCCAACAGGAGAGGGCCGCTTTCCCCACCGCTCTGCTGGCTGGCCCGGCTGACCCTCATCTGGTGGCATCTGTGGGAGCACACAGAGGTCATCTACGTGGACTTAGGAAGCTATGCCTTCACATCCATTCTCTTCTTGTCCAGTACTCTCTAAGACTCAGTCTCCTTCCTCTTTATTTCATCTGAGGCTGGCTTCCTGACATGCCAATAACTAAATGCTTTCTAATTTTTTCAGAAGATACAAGCTTTCTTTCCTAAGTATTACTTTTTATTTTGCATTATGAACATATGTAAGTGCTCACCGTAGAAAATCTAAACAAAAAAGTAAAAAGAAATAAATTAAAATGACCTGTAACTCCACCATCCGAAGAGACTTATCGTTAAAAACGAGGCTGACAGCCTTTCTGTCCTCCTCTGTGCACTGCGAACACAGCAGGCACTGCACACGGCATTTTGTGTCTTACGGTTTTCTCTTCCCAGTGCACTTTAAGTGATCACAGCATCTTTAGCACGCATTCTGTAAGAACATGAGTTTTCATGGTAGAACGCTACTTCACAGCTGGACTATACCACAATAGTTACCCAGTGTCCCTATTATTGAACGTTTGGGCCACTTTCAATGCTTGTAACTACAGAACAATGCTGTGATGACATTCTTGTACATAAATATTTGTATAGACCTCTCATTCCTTAGAGTAATTCCTAGGAATGGATCGACAGGGTTCGAGATTATGAACCCACCGTTATCCAGGATGACAGCATATGCAGAGTAAGGATTTTGTATAGCTTTTATTAAAGAAAGGATGAATTAACAAGTAGAAAGATGCGCCAACGCAGAACTTTCTAGAAATTAAATCTTACCGGACAGATTCTCTCTCTACACTTCAAAAGTGAATCTGCCAGTTTCTATGATCAATATGGAACTTAACAATAAGCTACCAACTTGGCTTATACAGAATAAAATATTTACAAATACATATAAGGGACTTTAGAAGTCAGTACAGCTTCATGCATTTTAATTATTATGAAAAATAACATGATGAAAACATAAATTAAAATTTTCCTCAATGTGATATTTTAAGAGGGAAGAAATAGGCTTTCTTTTCAATAAGATAGCCTCAAATACATATGTGGACTGTGTGAATTTCTAAATAGTGTTCTATTTTTGATCCAAAATGTATTGTCACCAAATTTCAACTCTGTAAAATTCCACAGTGTTCTTTCCAGGCCATGCAAGCCTTTACTGAAGTAAAATACAGACATATCCGTGCTGGTTTCTGCTTTTCTCAATCAACAGAGAACACCAAGCAAACAGGAGTGCTGCTCTTTTTATTTATTAAAATCAATGAAAAGCACTGGCAACTGAAGTTTTAAAAACCAACAAATAAATGTTTGCAAGGGAGGTGCCAGTGCCTTTAATCAGAGCATTGCTTCCTGTAATTATTATATTCCACATAAAGTAACAACTATCTCTGCCACAGACAGTTAGCCAGGCCTGTATTTAGCTGCTCTGTTATTTAGGAAATGACCAAGTCCTTTTTCAGAAGCAAAGTGGTTAATATCATGTGATTACTTTAGTAAGAATTCTAAACAAAGCCAGTAATGTGAGGACCTGCTGACTGATCCAAGAAAGCAGTAAGTCCGGATGGAAGCAGACCCAGCCTGGCCCCTGCTCAGAAGAGGACAGAGCTCTCAGGAGGGCGGGCGGGCAGTCGGGACTCTGCATGGCGTCCCCTGGGCCAGGTGTGGCTATAAATGAGGGCAACCTGGGCTGATGAGCAAGAGCAGAGAGAATGACCTGGGGACAGAAGGGCTGCCCCTCATCTCCCGAGTGCCAGTGCTTCCCAGGAGAGCAGAGTGGCAGCATCTGGTCTCCAGCCAACTCTGTGAACACCAGGAAACATGTCCTACCACAAGACCAGTCCACAGTCACTCATCCAGGCGACACCTACACGCTACCATAAGGAACTGGGAGCATTCAGTGCTTAGGTACCTGGGGCATTAGTGAAAGTCAAACCCACCATGGGTCCCATTTCCCATAGGTCCCGTTTCTCCTTTCAGCTCAGGATAGATTGACCCTGAATGCCACACACACTGCGTACTGACACCCACCATGGTCTGTGCTCTCTGCTGACTCCCATCACATGGGCTGTAGCTGAATGCCAAGAGCCA
The DNA here is from genome assembly GCA_004027735.1 of Carollia perspicillata. NCBI lineage: Eukaryota > Metazoa > Chordata > Mammalia > Chiroptera > Phyllostomidae > Carollia > Carollia perspicillata. The sequence goes on along the minus strand of PVKM010031093.1, from coordinate 6,459 downwards.
CAGCAAGGCCTCAGGGGGTTCAGCTTCTGACATCAGTAGCTGCTCAGCCACCATCTCAGCCCATCCTCCAAAGTGAATGAACAAAAACCAGCTCTCAAAGGGGTCTCTGGAGGACCTGGAACAGAACCGAAATACATGGCAGCCAGGCAACTTGACTTTTTTGCTTTTGGTTCTTAAAGCAACTGCAATGTCTGTGAATGGTTGGCTTAAATTATTCTTACCCACTAAATACAACTTGCAAGGAATACAAGTTAGACTCAGAAAAATAGCTCACAATTCCACTCTGAACTCATCATAAGACCTTCAAAGGCATGCCTCTCAAAACCTCAGTGCCCTGAGAACTCAGACATTTAAATCTTCATATCCAGGAACTTGAGTGACTGCAGACCTTTGAGAAAGGAAGATTTTGGCCCACAACCAGAAGATACGATGCAGGATGAGAAGCTGCAGGGGCGCCTCTCTGCCTCTGGTCTGCAGACCTGGGCTGCTGTGCAGAGCAGGGCCTCCCAGGCACAGGAGCCATGCAGGTGCTCCAGGACAAGAAGGGAGGAGGGTCCTTGGGGTCTAAATGCAGATCCCAGAAGGGGCGCAGGCAGAAACATGTGCTGTGTCCTTTCTGACAAAACACAAGGTTCTGGTTGGTATTTTGGCAATTACAATTTTTTAATGGACTGTAGATTGTATTATTTTCTGTCATCATATAGCCTTTGTGAAGCTATCCTTTTGTCACACTGAGAACTGGGAGTTGCAATGGTTGTTTAAAGGGTTGAACCTGCTCAAGGTGAGGACCCATCAACTTTACGTGGCAGTGTTAGTAGTTTAGCATCTCCCCTGGAAAAAAGGGATCAGGACTGGCCTGAGATCACATAAGATCAGAACTTTCCTTCTGAACTGAGGATGCCCCTGGGACAGAAGAGCTCCAGGACCCTCTGCAGTGCTCTGTCTTTGGTGGACCGGGGTCCGTATTCCTATGCTTAACCCACAAAAGTCCCAAGCACTGCCCTTGCCTCCTCTGGTCATGGCTTTCCTCCTGTCCAAGTCCTCACTGAGAACAACTGCTGAGATGTTCAGAAATTTAGCTTGCAAGACAATGAAGAGAAACAGAAGGAAGGGCAGTCTTACTGTTTCCCACAAGAGGACGAGATGATGTTATGCAGGTCATGTTAGTGGTGGGCTGGGTCATGACATTGCAAAAACAAGGAAGAGGCTCCACAGGGTCTCCTCCTGATAGCCCTCACGGACAGTAAGCTAAGCAGAGGGCCTCTTGTGCTCCCTGCTCCCAGGTGGGCATTATGCCTGTATCAGGGTTCAAGATCTGCAATGCAGGGTTGGCCCTAGTCATTCTCCCTCCTTCCTACCAGTAACTGAGTGTCAAGGCAGTCCCATGTGGCTGTCTGATAAAGTGCCAAAACCTGCCCACAGACCCCTCCCTACAGATGGACCCCAAAGTCTAGTTAAGGCAGATCTAGGTTAGGTAGGATTCCCATGGTGTTTGGTATCAAGGTTCTGTGCTTCAACAGAGGCAACCAGAAAGGGTACAAGCAGGACTGCCAGGTGTGGCAGGTCATTGATATAGCCAGCACTCTGATCCCTACTTGGCTATCAGTTTTTTTGTCTCTTCCTTTGGTAAGAGGCCTGGTGGAAGGGAGGAGTGAGGACCTGGCACTCCAGGAGTGACCTTGAACACAGAGTACCGCCTCTAATCTGTGGTGGCTCTGAGGTGAGAGTACTGAGAATTTCAAGAGGGGAAACTGGCAAATGGAACAAACAAAGACAGTCTTGTAAGCTAGCATAGAAAATGAATAAAATATACTATAAAAGCAAGAAATTTAAGAGGAAACTGAAGGCAGCTATGTGACAAAGAAATTAACGAAGCCTAAATGTGAATGCTTCTGGGAAAATCAGCCACATAAGGAGGTACTGAATATCATAATATTAATATCATAATAGCATTTTTAAATTTTAGATAAGTATTTATTACAAAGAGGAGGAACAAGAAACATCGTATCCCGCTGTATAGGAGCAGTTTAGAATGTCCTCCCCTAGAGAGGCAGAAGAAGACAAGGAGCAGACAGGCATTCCTCCCCTGCATGCCCAGGAATTCGCCGCATGTGGAGAGCGCTTTTTTTCAGGGTCTGTTCTTTTTATTATTATGCTTGTATATTTCAAAATCTAACACTATACAAGGTATTCACATATGTATGACTATTTATTCTGAGCAGCACAAAGTGGTCCAAGCAGCTCTGTGCTTCCTCTCCTTCTCACTCAGCAGTGTGTTTACCTGTGAGGGAATGAATGGTCACAGACCAACAATGCCCTTCCATCAGCCCTGCTAAAGGGAAGACAAGGGTCCAGAGAACCATGTGGGAAGCACTCCTGGGCGTCATCAGGGTTTGCTTACCCAGGAGTCTGGTCTTCTACTACTTCTCTGAGCATTTCAGAAATGTGTTTCAGTGGCTGGTGCCACAGTCCCCGTGGAATATCTGTGGGTAAAAGGAGAGCAGAAGAGAACTGAAGAAATGTCAAACCTATTAGGTAGTAACCGCCTGCAGCTAAGGCTGAAAGAGTTTAGGGGAAAAGCCATGCTTTTTCCTGGTTAGTGGAGCTCCGCCAGCACCCATTGTGCAGGCCTGGGAAGAAACATCCCTTAGTGTTACAGGAGGCCAACTTCGGGGGCTAAACTCAGGCACATGGAGTCTGCAAAGACTGCATGGCAGCCCACCCTGGGATTCAGAACTGCTAGGCTGCAGATGCCCGGGTTTTCCCTTTTCTGCCTACCCACTCCCTCCTTTATCGCTAACAATTTGTGGCATTAAAATGCATGGAGACTAATACAACAGTCTCTAAGAAACTAGGAATGGGCTGCCCAGCTGTTTTTCTATGATTTGTGATGAATTTATAATGCGATCACAGGCTTACAGTAAAGAAAAGGCCAGTGGAAAAACATGGGTATCATACAAATGAATGCCCTTTCTTGAGCTAGTTCCTCTGGTTTCACAATTAAACACATCTGAATATGTATCTGCACTTTGAAACAACATCTGAAAGGGGTTACCACGTTTGCATGTAGTGATAGGGTCTGTAATTGCATCCATGAGGAAGACAATGTGACAGAGCACCGACTGCTGCTCCACAAGTGTTCCAGATTAAGGGTCGGACAGTCTCCCCCTCCCTCCTCCGAACACCCAGAACGCTGCGTTTGCAGCCTTTGCGGGCGCTTTCATTTTCTTCTTTATATTGGTTGTTGAGATGCCTATTTTATGTCCCCTCTACTTACAGTTCCTAGGGAGTCAGGGCTCATAAGTGATTCATCTTTCATGCCCCATAGGACTGTACAGTGGGCACAAAATCAATTTCTGATGAATAAAAGATTCTACTATTAAAAACACTTTAATTTGTGAATATAACATTGTTTTTTTCTAAAAGTAATATGCAGAAAACCGTTCAGAAACTAGCATAGGAAACTCTTGTACTACTGTGTGAATTTACTTATCCTGTGACAAGTCTGGGATAATCACACAAAGAAAAAGGTAAGTAGGCCAAGGTCATGCCCATATGCCACACATCACCCAATATTTTTAGAGATCTCCAAACTTAAAAAATAACAAGTCCAATTCTTCTCTTGAGGCACGCGGGCTGACCTTAAGTTTTAGTGATCTGACGTAAGCTGTGAGGTGTAGCCCTGGAAAGTGAATTACTGGCTTCTCTGTCTTGTTATTAAAGTTTCTCATTGTGTTTCCACAGGTTAAATTTCACAAAATTGTTGGCCAGAGATCCCACTGGCTCATCACCACCTCTGCCTCTAGCATCTAAGAAGACAGTATCAGATGGGCCACTTCACATGAGAACCTATGTCCTTTAGAAAAAAGGAAGAGAAATTCAGGTTTTATAAAATGTGAAACCAATTCATCTATTTCCTGAAATGATCTACTTACCCTAGTCTCAGGAAAAAGGCATGCAAAAAATGGCACAAAAAGGAAGTATTACTGGTTCCTTTCTTTCCCCAGTCAGATAAAGTGCCTTCTTCCTTCACAGGCACGTTAACAACCAACACCAGTTGAATTAAGGATGGAACCATCATTTTCCCAACTCGTAAAGGCCTACAGAAGACTGGCAAATGGAATCAAAGAAGGCTCTGGTCTAATACACTTAGGGAATTCTTTCAAAAGCCTTCCCTTGGCTTCGTTAGGAGAAATTTCCCCTACATTTCCTTGGCTTCATTCATTCTTTTATCTTTTCTTTTGTAACAACGGGCATGGAGTAGAAAGAACGAAATACAAATAAATGTACTGTTTTATTCTAACTCAGCCAAGGCTTAGCCTGTTCCTGGGGTCCAGGGGGATCTGGCTGGCAGTAGAGGACTTGTGGTATCTGGAGCACACTATCAAAACTCAACAAGAGACCATTTTTTTTCTGTTTTCCTTCTTTTGGTAAATGATTCTAACCGGGACATCAAGCAAGCTGTCATGTCAAAATCCACAGAATTTGAGACCCTGAGAGCTTAAACACATGCCGGAGAGAACCACTTCCATCTCCTTTGTTTTATAATAAGGGACTGGGAGAGAAGGGTTATGATTAGGCAGTGCTCTTTCCCAGAAATCATCTTAATATGGGCAGAATCAATCTTACGTACCTTTCGGGTGTTGGATTAGCACCATGACAAGAGATGGGGAAGCGTAAGGAAAGTAGGTCTTGAGTGTAAACTTCAGCTACAACAGAATCAAAAATTCAAAACTGTGAACATTAGGATTGGAAGTAGTGCTAAGAAAATATAGAAGCTTGCACCCTCTGCCCCAACAGGACCCATTAGTACTAGCATGGTCAGAATGTTTTCTTAAACATTTATTCATTTTTTAAAAAGATGCTTCCAGTAATCTAATAAACATATTTTAGAAAAATAAATCTTTTAAAGTCACTTTTTGGGATGTAAGAAAAATAAAGTTATGATATAAACTAAGTTTGTATTAGTTCTTTACTTCACAGGGATCTAATTATACACATAAATCTTCTGTTTAAGTAAGAGTTTCCAAGGCAGTTGTGAGATGGGTTTTTCTCAAATTTATCATTTTATAAATTTTCCATTACTGTTCACATACATTATTATATAAGTTTCAAGTGCACACCACAGTGATTAGACATGACATAACTTAATAAGTGGTCAGGCCGATAAATCTTGCACCATCTGACACCATACAATATTATTAGACTATTATTGACTATATTGCCTATGCTGTACTTTATATCCCCATGACTACTCTGTAACAATAGATTTGTACTGTTTTTAAAATATATATATATATATTTATTTATTTACTTATAGAGAGAGGGGAAGGGAAGAAGAAAGAGTGGGAGAGAAACATCAATGTGTGGTTGCCTCTCATGCGGCCCCCACTTGGGACCTGGCCTGCACCCCAGGCATGTGTCCTGACTGGGAATCAAACCAGCAACCCTTTGCTTCACAGGCCTGTGTTCAATCCACTGAGCCACACCCGCCAGGGTGATTTGTACTTTTTAATCCCTTCAAATTTTTTTACCCAGTCCTCCAAACATACTCCCATCTGACAACTGTCAAAACATTCTCTGTACCCGTGAGTCTGTTTCTGTCCTACTTGTTCATTTATTTTGTTTTTAAGATTCAGTTGTTGATACCTGTGCATTTATTGTCATTTTATTGTTTGTATTTTCCCCTCTTCCCACATCCTCCTCCTTCTTCAAGACCTTTCAACTTTTCATATAATATTGGTTTGGTAACGAAGAACTCCCTTAGCTTTTTCTTTTCTGAGAAACTCTTTATTTCTCCTGTGATTCTAAATGATAGCTTTGCTATATACAGCAATGTTGGTTGTAGGCCTTGCTTTTCATCACTTTAAATATTTCTTGCCCATCCCATCTAAACTGCAAAGATTCTGTTGAGAAATCAGCTGATACTCTTATGGTACTCCCCTGTAGGTAACTAACTGCTTTTAAGATTCTTCCTTTGTCTTCAACCTTTGAATTTTGATGTGACTTCGTGGGCCTGTTTGGGTTCATTTTATTTGGGATGTTCTGAACTTCCTGTACTTGTATGTCTATTTCCTTACCAAGTTAGGGAAGTTTTATGACCTTTTTTAAAAATTGTTGTTCAATTACATTTGTCTGCATTTTCTCCCCCCAACTCTCCCGCACCCCAACCAAACCCACCTCCTTCCCTTGCTTCCACCCTCCCCCTTGGTTTTGTTCATGTGTCCTTTATAGTAGTTCCTGAAAACCCTTCTCGCCAAAGTCCCCTTCCCCTCCCCTCTGGCTATTTTTAGATGTTCTTAATTTCACTGTCCCTGGTTATATTTTGTTTGCTTTTTTATTTTGTTGATTATGTTCCAATTAAAGGTGAGATCATATGGTATTTGTCTTTTACCATCTGGCTTATTGTACTTAGCATAATGCTCTCCAGTTCCATCCATGCTGTCGTGAAGGGTAGGA
>PVKM010031092.1:0-16968 GCA_004027735.1 Carollia perspicillata | reverse complement strand
ATAGAAGCCATTGTTCTGTTTCTGAGCCCTCCCCCTGTAGGCACAGGCAGGCACATAACTGTGTCTTCATCAACCTGGCTAACACTGTTCACCCTGCCCTGCGATTCCCTGAGGCTCCACCCCACCCAATTTAAACCTGCAAAAGGTTGCAGGTTTGAAACCTGGTCAGGGTGTGTAAAGGAGGCAACTAACCAATTTTCTCTCTCACAACAATGTTTCTCTCTCTCTCTCTCTCTCCCTTCCCCCACCCCTTCCTTTCTCTAAAATCAATTGAAATGTCTGCTGATGTGGATTAAAAAGGAGAGGAAGGAGAAAGAGGAGGAGGAAGAGGAGGAGGAGGGAGGGAGAAGAAGTAGTATAAAAATATGAATGATAAAATGGCAATAAATATGTACCTATCAACAATTACTTTAAATGCAAACTGATTAAATGCTTTAATCAAAAGATATAGGGTGGCTAAATTGATAAGAAAATAAACCCTTACATATGCTGTCTACAGGAGATTCACTTCAGATTTCAAAGCACACACAGACTGAAAGGAAAGAGATAGAAAAAGATATTTTGTCCTGGTCAGGTAGCTCAGATGGTTAGAGCATCATCATCCCTATATACAAAGTTGTAGGTTCAATCCCCAATCAGGGCACATACAAGAATTAACCAATGAATGCATGAATAGATGGAACAACAAATCAATGTCTCTCTCTCTCTCTCAAATCAATAAATTAAAAAAAGAAGAAGATATTTCATGAAATGGAAACAAACAAAAAGGCTAGGTATCAATACTTATACCAGGTAAAATGAACTTTAAAACAAAGGCTATAACAGGAGACAAAGAAGGACAAAGCAGTTTCACTTAGTATATATCCAAAAAGACTCAAAACACTAAATGGAAAGTACATATGTATCTATGTTTATTGCATTGCTATTTACAATAGCAAAGGTATGGAAACAACCTAAGTGTCTATCAACAGATGAATGGATAAAAAAGGAAGTGGCGCATATGTAATAATGATATGACTTAACCATAAAAAAGAATGAAATCTTGCCATCTACAATAACATGGATTGACCTAGAAGGTATTGTGCTGAGTGAAATAAAGTCAGACAGAGAAAGACAAATGCCAGATGATTTCACTTATATGTGGAATCTAAAAACTAAAATAAATGAACAAGCAGAACAGAAACAGACTCATAGATACAGAGAATATTTTGATAATTGCTGATGGGAGAGGTTTGAGGATGGATGAAAAAGGTGGAGGGATTAAGAAGTAAAAATTGGTAGTTACAGAACACTCATGGGGATGTAAAGTACAGCACAGGGAATATGGTCAATAACATTTTAATGACTATGGGTCAGATGGGTGCTGGATTTAGCATGGTGATCACTTCATAGATTATATAAATGCCTAATCACTGGGTTGTACACCTGGAGCTAATATGCTATTGTATGTCAAGTGCAATTAAAAATAATATTTTTTAAAAGGCCCATATGTACAAGTATTGTCTTTAAAGTACTTCACAAAGTGCTGGGATACTTCTTTTCATGGACATACTGATATACTCCCCATCAGAGAAACTGGCTGAACAGCCTAAGAATATTGAAAAAAGCATTGAAATAGTCTTAAAACTTGGAGAAGAGTCCAATAATGTGCTTATATATTGGATAAATTCAGCACGTAGGAAGAAAATAGCCTATGTACAAAATAAGATCTTTCTTCTCTTTCTTGAAATAGCACCAAAAAAAAAAAAAAAAAACCCCAAACCCTTTTAATACTGAAAAAATACCACGTAAAAGGAAGAAACCATGGAGATACAATGTCTTCTTATCCTGAGAAACTTGGGATTTGAATTCAAGCAGGATAAAAACATCTGGTTATTATTAAGAATTGAAAGCTCCTTAAATGAAGCAGGCCATAATAGAGTTACCAACTTCAAAAAGCAGTTCTAAATCTATACTGGAATATAATTCCATAAATACTTTATTATAAACTTTGTACCATTATTAGTCATTGTATATATCCATTTCATACAGTGTTAATTGTCTTCAAGTAAACCTTAGTTGAATAGCAAGGTTTAGATGTCATTGCAAATATCATTGAGTATACAGATTTAAAATAATATTTAGTTATGTACCTCAAAATTGTTCATCTTGGTTTTTTGCTGAGTAACTATTGAGAGAGATGTTGGCATTGTACTGTTTCACAAAACATTTTGCTGAGTTGCCATTTTGTGGCAACTCACAAACAGGCGAGTTGCCACATTCCTTTCAGAATTCCCATTTCAAGAATGGGGGCAATAGTGTCAATGGTTACCTTTGTCTGATTTACCCTGGGTGACTGAGTGACTGTTTGACATTAATGAGGTTGAGGATTAGCCCATGTCTCCAGCACACCAGCCACGACCCTAGAGTACTGTGTGATTAGGAAATGTCCAAGTGGGAGCTGTTGAATTGTGTGAGGTCCATTATTTTTTGTTTTCTAGTGGTTTATCAATCCACAAAAACCCAAGCCATTGTATTGCTGTAAGAGCAGGCAGAACCCAGATTGCTTTTAAAAATTTAAAAAACCTGAAAAACAAACGAACAAACAAAAATCATGGGACCTCACCTGTAGTCAGTGAATTTAAATACCCAAGAGCTCGGCTCAAGTTTCATAACTTGCTTCCTTAAATCATGAATAGACAAGCCTACGACAACTATTGTTTTTCTCAGTTCTTAACATGAGCGTAAGGATGTAGAGACATCAACTAGAGAAGCCTCGAAGAGTAAAGCCACAATAGCAGATAGATGCAGGTTTTCAAAGATCCAGCTGGAGTAAGAAGGGGGAAATATAGTAAAAGCAATAGTCACTCCTTTTTAAAAAAATTGTGTTTCTCCTTTTGATTCATAACCTAAGCCAGCACTGGAAAATAATAAAAATGGCACTTCAGAGTTCATAAACTGCATTTATATATGTTAGCTTTTTTGAGTTCCGAAACAGCCATTATTATTAGACTTGTTTTAATACAGAGAACACGGAGCCATGGAGAGGCCATCTGACTCACTCAAGGCAAGTCAGCTAGGGAAGGACAGCCTGGGCTCCAAGCCCCATCTTCTGACCCAAGGACTGTGCTTTGTATTTTATTACATAATCTAAAAAGAACGGTATCCCATTTTGACTTGATCTCCCACAACAATTCAAACTGGTTTAATCACTCCCCAAATCATGGAAAATTGACTTAATTATAACATCAATGTCATACCTATCAGTCAATTCAGCAACCCAGATGCCTCTTGGCAGGTCTACTGTTTTTCTAACCCAAGCAAGTCAGAAAAGCTTAGCAATACCATAACCTCCCCCAGAAAGCCAAGGTGACACTAACCTGATATCAGATCAGTAGGTTTTTATCCCCTGCAAATTTTATATCACTTGTACCTGTACCTAATAAATTTTAGGCCTTTACATTCCTTTAATAATCAGTTTAATTTCTCTAGCATTCACAGTTTTCCTTTGGTTTATTTTTGTAATCCAGAGGAATCCACACCTACAGTTGGCTCTCTTAACATTCCATGTCTTGTCCTAAGGTCCTGGTTGGTACCTAGACCTAAGACAGGGATCTTAGAAAATGTCATGCCTCTTCACTATTGGAAATACTTTTAAACCTGCTTAAAAAAAATTCTCAACAGTAATAAAATACATAAAACAAAGAATCTTAATACAAAGTCTAAAATTCATATAGACAGAAAAGTTAAAAAGTAAATAAAATTGTATTAGTCATTGGTATACACAGGAATTTGGATAATTAAATTATATAACAACTTGCTTTCAAGGTTAAAACCAAAACCACACCCAACAAAGTGTGTTGTGCCAAATGTCTAGAGGTCTGAAGATAAAACCACAGCTAAGCTGTCCGGGGCTATATTTTGGTCTTGGCAGGCCGAAGAAGCAAGAGGACAAGGCATGCTTGATCAGAGCATTTGCCCAGAGTACACTGAGCATGTTAATTCTCCCCTCACTCAGGCAAATTGCCCTTTTCCACAACTCCCATCTAAATTCAGGTTAGAGAACTTAAGTAAATTTTTGTTCCCAAATATTGAGGGATTTGTTTTTCTTTATAGTTTGTTTTTTAATCAACCAAAGCATCTTAAAAGAAGATAGCTTCCAGCTTTGCATCTTCCTCTTTATGATTTCTTTCATTGGGTTAAGGAGAGCTGAGAAAGTTCTGTTTCTAGCTGCCCATAAGGATGCACAGACAGTTCCTCCCTTCTCATTTTTAGTGCCCACTGGCATTGCCCACAACCCTCACTCTGCTCCACACTCCTCTTTCCTCAAGTTATTGAATCTGAAGATAAGCAAATTATACTCAAAGCAAAGAGAAAGGGAGAGGGAGGGTGAGCTTCAGGTTCTATATGGAGAATCCTACAGATTAAGAGTTTCATTTTTCTTCCCCATCATTACTCACTTAGGATTTAAAATTAATCTTACCCTTTTTTGCAGTATTTGGCAAATTGAGCCTCTGATTCCCGTCAGTGGAGAGAAGGGGAGATAGACACTTACAGTTATTTTTGCTTCCAACGTTGTCATTGTGTTTGCTGAATTCAGAACTGGTTGTGCATAGGATGGGAGGGATGGGAGTGGATCCTTGGAATTTAATGAGAGATCACTGTACTGCAGTAGTCAGAAGACCTGATTCTTTCAGGTATGGACCACCTAACAAATGAAAGGTCCTAAACCTGCACCTCTTCAGAGAGCTGCTCAGTCAGTAGTACTGTCTAGGGGGAATTTAAGGTGACAAAGGACAAGGGCTCTAGAGAAAACAGAACACTGATCTGAAAGTCAAGGGTTTTGGGACTTGAGTACGACCCCTACCATGTACTAGTTATAACCAGGTCTAGTAGTGCCTCATATGCAAAGTAGGGAGAATAAAACATTGCCCATTTTTCTTTCCAGAGTGGAACTGAATATCATGTAAGAACATACATAGAAATACTTTTAAAAGTATTGAAAAACAGGACTACTTGTAAAACTGCATGACTGAAATGAGGCAGTGGTCTAAGTACCTGCCAAGGTGCCTCCCAGCAGCACAGATCAATGCTGTTGACAGTCTGGATCTAAAGTCTAACAAAAATGTAATTGTGGAAACATTGACAGGCCATTTATAGCAACCTTATGGTGCTTAACAGGGTAGAACTATTATGGAGAACTACATAAAATAGTTCTACATAAATACATAAAATAGTTACAATGATATAAAACACTGAACAATGTGGGTTTTTTTCCATTAGTTTTGCACCTGGGTGGAAATACCCGGCTTCTGAATGAATAGTAAAGGGATGTTGGGGAGATTGTATCAACATAAAGGGGAATTGGAGGGCAGGAGTTAGGGTAGCATCTCAGAGAACTTCGAGCAGGATAAGGAAGGGGTAGACCACATAGGCGTGTTTATCCCAGAGAAGGGAAAATGTGATGTGAGAAACACAGTTGCTGTCATAAAATATTGAAAGGGCCACCACAGAGGAGATGATTAGATACTCTGTTCTAGAAGGCAGATCACTGGGCACAAAATTAAGTTGTTAAACTAAATGATCTCTAAGTTCCTTAAACAAAACTTCGATATTCCTAAATTGTAGGGAGAGAGGCTGTGGCTGAGCAGAAGAGAATACTTTGCATAAATAAGAGTTCTCCTTTGTTGGGCAGAGACACCCAACCTTGGAGATATATTGACATTCAAGAATCTAGATTTAGGAAGGATGCAAAGTACATGTGCACATTCTAAGTACAACCAGACTCCGTGACAGAGTGGCCTCTTCAATTCTAAGATATTTTTTTGATTCTTCAGTAGGATGTGTCCTAAAATGTGCTAAGTAAGGGGTCTGTGTGTCCTTCACTGTCAGCTGGGATAGATACATTCTAGGAGGTGATTGTTGTCATTTTCTTCTTTTCACTTGCTTAGAAATTGCTAAGAAACAGCTTTTCCAGTACATTTGGATTAATGGCCTTATTTTCTACTTTATTTGGGTTATTTTTATTGTTCATTAAGACCATCTGTAAACAGTTATTTTTATAGCAGCTTCAAAACCAAAGCCACATATAAGCTTGCACCAAGAAAATTCTATACTCAGCCTGGAATGAGGATGTCATTGGATTCTGTTTTGCAGATACCATGTAATAAACTGATTGACAAAGTCTGGAAATAAATCAGGATCATCCTGATGTTCAGAAATCTGACAGACAGATGGTACCAGCACAGTTTTAAGCTCCTAACTAGGTCATATGCCCAAAATGAGTTGTGCTGTTTTCTGACCTTCTAGGCAGCTATACTACCTAAGTCTAGGATGATACATCGCTGGATTTGGGGCAGCAATTTCATCATCAACTAACTATAAATTCTTCAAGTGGATAAACAAGATTAGCAACAGCATATTCACTAAACACCCTATTAACATTGAAGTGAAGCTCATCCCAACACAGTTATGAGGGGGCTAAACATATGCATAAGAGTAAAAATAACTACATACAGTAAGCAAGTAGAAGACAGCAGAAAGGCCAAAGGAAACAATGGGTATATCAGACTGTTTTCAGTTGCAAATGCCAGAAAACCCATCTCAAAATAGCACAAGCAGAAAGCATTTATTGACTTACATAAGAAAAGTTCAGGCTTGTCTGGTTCCAAGGATGCAGATGATGTCAAGATAGTATTCCCACCCACCCTCTTCCCCTTAATCTCTCTATCTCTCATCTTGGCTTCATTCTCTAAAGATGGCTGGGAAACTAGTTCAGGCTATAGACCTAGGTAACTGGAGGTCCAGAGTTTGCCATTTATTAACGAAGCTTCAGGCCCACCATGGATGTGGATGCAACAGCAATAAGAACACCAAGCAGTTCTCGAGTCTGGATAGTCTTCAGTCCAAGAACAGGTACCAGGCACACTTGACACAAGAAGATCCGTGTTCTCAGTGTGGCCTTATCAGGCACACGTGCACATGCAAGGAACTTATTACCTAGCAGTGTCATCTTAGAAAACAAAGAACAACTCTGTGAGGGTATGTGGTTGTGCATGGATGTTCAGATCTGTCAGTGGCCTGGATGCTGTATCATGGATAAAGAAACACTCAGAAGAATACAATAGGCAAGTGATGGTCCTGGAAAGTCATCTTTCATTTGGCAACTGGTAGAAAGGGGAGGGGCAACCTGGATTATGTTCCACTCTGGGGGTGGAGTGAGGGGCAGGCGGGTGGAATTGCTCCTTAGGAAGGAAGGAAAGGTAGTAGAACATAGTTTCTGCTCCATTTTGGAGGCCAGTGGCTAAGTCTGGACAAAGTAAAGTTTTTTCAGCAAGTCGAAAAAGGAGTACTTTAGTCAAGAAAGGGAAAAGCCACAGTGGAAGAAACAAGGGAAGACTGGAGTTCTCCGAGGGCCTGAAATGAGCCATTGAGTTTCAGAAGCCATTGATTTGACTTTGAGTGCCCAGAGAAGTCACAGGCACATGTGTCCCCGGGGTGAGCCCTTTCGCCCACTATTACCAAACATTAGTCACAATTAGGTATCAATATGTCTTTTAACAAGTTGTATTTCTTAATGCTACAGAAAGCATTAAAGTTTATTAATGGCTTTAAAACAAAATCATGTTCCTATCATCCAGCCTCCTTTTCCATGAAGTCCATGGGAAAAGGAAGGAAAGAAGGGAAGGGAAAGGAAGGGAAGGGAAAGGAAGGGAAAGAAAAAGAAAAAAAGAAAGAAGTTAATTGCATATGTTAGTTTGCTAGAGTACCATAACAATATACCACAAACTGAGTGGCTTAAACTATGGAAATTTATCATCTCACAGTTAAGGAGGCTAGAAGTCCAAGATTGTGGTGTAGACAGCATTGGTTCCTTCTGAAGGCTGTGAGGAAGAATCTGTTCCTTGCCTCTTCCCTGGCTTCTGGTGGGTTGCTGGCAATCTTTGGTGCCTCTTGACTTACATCACCCCAATCTATGTCTTCACCTTGGTATTCACCCTGAGTGAGTAACTGTGTCCAAATTTCTCCTTGTTATAAGGACACCAGTAATATTGGATTAGGGTCCACCCTAATGACCTCATCTTAACTACCTCTGTAATGACCCTCATTCCAAATAATTCACATTCTGAAGTACTGAGAGTTAGAACTTCAACATACGGATGTGGGGATGGAGTGGGGACAACAATTCAATGCATAACAGTTCATAAACCTCTGTAATATTCCAGAATTTATAAATAGCTGCATATTTTGCTCCAGTGTTTAAATTCTAGAGCTAAATATATTCTTACTACTAAGATTGCAGGGGGTGGGAAGGCAGGGCGTAGGCTTCAGAATTCCCTCCTTCTCATCACTGAGATCATCATGATGACTAAATGATAAAAGACCAGATTCTTCTAGCTTGAAAAATTTATATATCTTTTGAAGAAAAAACTGAAGGAAAATCAAAATTCCTCTTGTATAAAAGGACTAATTGTTTGACTTCCCAATGGGAGAGAGAAACCCTTTGTTACTTTACTCTCAGTAGGGACAGGAGAATGCAGTACTCCTTTCTCCACTCCCCTACTCTAAAGAAGGGCCCCAGCAAGGGCTTGGTTAATTCCTAATTTGACTTTTGAGAACAACTTCTCCTATTGCTGATATAAACCAAGTGATCACATGTCACTGCAAATGCCCACTGGCCCAGTGTGAGTGAGGCTTTGTGCTGAACAAAAGGAAAGCAGCCCTACATTTAACCACAGTCAAGTCCTTTGTGGGACAGATAGGAACAACACGCATGATTGCAACCCACAAATAATACACCTCATATCATCTGCATTTTACCTACTCTTTAGGACAGAGGCTGCTGTTCCTAGACAAGTCAGTGTTAATCCTGAACTCCTAACTCCAGAGCCAACTCTTGCAGGGAGTGGCATTTCCCTTCACTTCTTCCTTTCCCTTTACTTTCATTCCAGCCAAGCATAAATAAGTGGGCAATTTCTACCCTGATCACTGAAGCTCTAAAGATAGGGCGCTGAACTCACTAAATGATGAATACATGCCATATGGAGCTAACGGCAAGTTCAGATGTAAATTATCTCCATATTGCTCTCTGCATTGCAGATAAAAAGTCCCTTGTGTCATCTCTTTGTACTGAGCTGTGTGTATCTGAAAACAGCTAAAAATCACTAAGAAAAGTGCAACAATTAACTCCCTCTAAAAAGAACTGGGTATTACTTGTGTTAATGAATAGTAAATATTTTATAAAAAATTTTGAGGTTCTGCACAATTTCTTTCATTTGGAATCTTGTATTTTAAGCAAACATTTCCATCCTATTGGCCAGCTGTATTAACAGTGCGGAGGAGTGTAACAAGAGTTGGAATCAGACGACCCCGGTTTGGGTCCCTTACAATAACATTCGCCAAGCACTTAGAGAACCAGCAACCGTTCTAGGCACATTCCATAAGTTGTATCACTTACTCTTACAACAATTCTAGAAAACAGGTCCTATTAGTCCCATTTTATATATGAGGAAACTATTGAAATAGTTAAAGAGTTGGGTTGAAATCTGTGCTGTCAACCACGAAGGCTCTGCTCTTGCCACTTCTCCATGTGGCCTCTGGCTATCCACCTCTTTTGACCTGAAGCAGACGAAACCCATTTCTTGGTCTCCCTCTTTTTTTATTCTTGAAGAGGGGAGTTGAGTTAAATATTCTCTATCATCCTTTTCAGTTCTAAACTTTGCCTTTCAGTGATCATGCTCTCTTTACTTTTCAAAATGTAAGTAAACCTTTGATTTAAATACTGCCTTTGGTTTTCCAACCCTACACGGTCCTGTTGATGAGGGTGGGTATCTTTCTTATTTCAAAATTTGGAAATAATAAAGTTCAGAAACTTTTGCCTTGGGCCCATCTCCCTGTTGACCTATGTGCAGCCTTCTAGTAGTACAAAAGGGACATAGAAAATCCCAGTCATATTAGCAGAGGTCCTGAGATTATCAGACAATGTATGGGTGGGCTGTGTAGAAAAATGAGCTTTGTTATTCTCTGTGTAGAAGTATAACCTATTTAGGAATTCCAACCACTTATTATTTGCCTAATTTTGGGGGTATTTCAACCTAGATTCAATAATTGGAGAGTTCCTTTTAAGAGTTAAATATGGAATACTTTTTCAGCATGTTCTATGACTTTAAAGAATGCATTTTATTTCTCTCAGCCCTTTAATTGCTTTGATATAGTGTCAGAGAGGTTTGAAATGCTTTCTTTACATGTGTGGCTTTCTTTATAAGAAAGGTTCCATTTTTTATTATGTCTTTTAATTTACAGCTCTAAAAATAGATGTTTTTTCCCTTGAGTCAACATTCATAGCTCTACTGTCTTCATATGGAAGAAAACATTAACCTGAATGTTAAACGTAAATAATATGAATTATATTGTGTATCTATAAGCAGTGAACTATTTCTTATGTTTTACAGAATACAAATTTATTTCTATTGAGAAGCAAACATAACTGTTGGAATAACTTAATAGAGGGATTACCATAACTACAACAATTTATTTCTCCCTAGTTATTTAAAAATGCTAATCATACTGTATATTCATTCAAAGTTAGAAATTTGTTTTGGACTTTGTGTTCCCTGTTATATTCATTAACAATGTAAATTGAACTAGTGCCTAAAGTGTATAAGACCTAAATGAATGTTGACTGTGTCTATCCAATGCCAACATTCTCAGATAAAAGAGTAAAAAATAAAAAAATACATTTGCGATATGACATATTAATTTCTTACTGAACTCCCCCAATATTTTTCCATTTTTAATCCTCACTCAAGGGTTATGTTTATTGATTTTAGAGGGAGAGGGAGATATATAGATAGACAGAGATAGATAGAGATTGATAGAGATAGAGATAGAGATGGGGATTAGAGAGAGAAAAACATCAATGTGAGAGAGAAACATCCATTGGTTGCCTCCTATATGTGCCCTGATCAAAACTGCAACCTAGGTATGTGCCCTGACGGCGAACCAAACCTAACCCTTTGGTGTACAGGATGATGCTCTAACCAACCAAACCACCCAGCCAGGGCTTTTCTTTTATTTCTTTCTTTTTTTAAAAA
The DNA here is from genome assembly GCA_004027735.1 of Carollia perspicillata. Taxonomy (NCBI): domain Eukaryota; kingdom Metazoa; phylum Chordata; class Mammalia; order Chiroptera; family Phyllostomidae; genus Carollia; species Carollia perspicillata. The sequence goes on along the minus strand of PVKM010031092.1, from coordinate 5,896 downwards.
AACTGGATTGATATGCCAACCTAAATGCAAGAGGCCAGCTGTGTTCAATAAAACTGTATTATTAAGCATCCAGTACAAAGAAAAAAGGTATTACTTTAAAGATATTTTTTAAAGGCTTCAGGAGCTGCACAGAAGAACTATAGAAGGATTAAAGAGACAAGAATGATTGTGTCCTTATAAAGATGGGTGTTAAGGAGATTCAAGAAAATATAGCAAGAGTGACTTAGTTCCAAAGTAGTTACTGATGAAGTTTTTACTTATTTATTTATATCTTATTTTAAAAATTATTTTATTATTGTTCAAGTACAGTCGTCTGCATTTTCCCCCCACCATTCCCCCCGACCCCAGCCATTTAGGTTTTTAAATGAAATGAACTGATAGATGACTTCTTTACTAGATCGAATAAGCACACAGAAATTTAAATGTGCCTACATTTGAAAAAAGGTAAGAACTCCCATAGAAAATAGACCCTGGAAAAGATCCCTCAGCTTTCCTCCTTATTAGAAATTGACCCTCGCAAAAGCAATGAGGTGATATATTTAGTAGCAGTTTTCTAAAAAATAAATGATCTCTTTTAGGCTCTGATTTATTGCTTGAGAGATAATTGCTGAAGAAAGTAATTTTTTATTGAATGCATAAGTTGGCTATTTCAGATAGCATGCGTGATCAACATTATCTCCTCCCTTGCACTTTGTTAACCTAATCAGCAAAATTGTATACTAGTTGCTCCCCTCATACAGGACAGAAAGACTGTCAGCATTTATTGAGTACTCTCTATGTGTAAGACACATTATTTTCTTCATCCCATTGTTTTTCCTCCACCAAGCCTTAATTGTAGAGAAAGAATAAGAAAACATTTTTGAAATGGACAAATCAAAATAGAGTCACTTTTTACAAATCTCTCAATAACCTGGAAATTGTGCATTAATACCTCTTTTTGTAGCGGAGTAACACGGACTGGACGCAAGGTTCAAAATGACTATTCTGGGTTTGATTCATGAAGGGCACTGCTTGAGTATTGAAAAGTTGTTTTTCTTTTTTTTAACACAACTCCCCAGTAAGGATGTGTGTATCCTATTTTATCCATCCATATGAGGTAGGGCCTCCCCTCAAAATTGAATTATCTTCTGGAGGGCAGGCCCCTTGTGGTACAGGCTTCCCCCACTAGGTGAGTATTCTAGGAAACCGTCTGTATCAGCATACTAGCTGGCGTTGTTGTGAGAGTCTGTGTTCGGCTTCAGTGAATTTGTTTTGAAGAGCCTTTCATCGAGTTTGCCCATTTCATGATGGGTAATTTATGAGGGCACCTGCCTACACTACGCTGATTGTTCAGCAGTTTTTGACCAAAAACAGCATGCCCCCTGTGCCCCACCCTCCCTATGCAACTACTTTCTACCTGAGTGACTTTTGTTTGTTTGTTTGTTTGTTTCCCTGGATAAGAAATATCCTCAAAGGGGAAATGTTTTGCCAACGTGGAAGAGGGGAAACAAAAACAGCAGAAGCACTGAAAGGCATCAAAATCAATGAGTTCAAAAACTGTTTTGAGCAGTGGAAAAAATGTCTTGATAGGTGTATTGTATCAAATGGAGAGTAGTTTGAAGGTGACTGAAGTTTAAACGTGTAAGAATAAATACACAATTTTCTATAAATACCAGTTTTGGGTGTCCCCCTTCTTTTTAGGATACCAAGAATGAAGCCTGCTATATTTTAATAGTCACTAAGCTGGTACAAATATTTAATATTTTAAAAAGAACTGTCAGGTCTGTTGTCAATTTTATCAAATAAGTATCCTTAAATGCAATAAAACTCATCAGTCTTACCAGTTAAAACCCATGTCTTGATGCCTCGTCCATGAGTTGTGGAAATAATAAATATCAGTAAGTGTAACCTCAATAGAGAAAAAGTTCAGTATGATAGAAGTGAAAACAAAAAACAAAAAGCAAAAGTAGGCTAGTTCAGAATCTATTTTGATATATCTTCCTGACAGAAAAAATCTCTGTTAATATTGAAATCATAAGTGTCTATTTTCATTAATAAGAGTTGAAACCTTCTGGCTATATTATAATTACATTAATATCAAATTCTGACTTTTCCCCAGTGACAATATTTTATTGCACATGTATCTGTCCTTATGTTTAAAGTGAGTTTTAGCCCTTCATACTTGAATGCTAAACACAGAAAACACATATAGTTATTTAAAATGGCAATAGAGCCCTGGCTGGTGTAGCTCAATGGATTGAGCTCGGGCCTGCGAATCAAAGGACCGCGGTTCGATTCCCAGTCAGGGCACATGTCTGGGTTGCAGGCCAGTTCCCAGCAGGGGACGCACGAGAGGCAACTGTACATTGATATTTCTCTCCCTCTCTCCTTCCCTTCCCCTCTAAAGATAAATAAATAAAAAAATTTAAAAAATTAAAAAAAGAATAAATAAATAAAATGGCAATAGACTTTATAACTTTAGGAAGTGAAAAACAGGTATTTGTCAAGATTCTTATTTAGTGTTTCTTCATATGGCAGAATTTGCATGAGGGTTGTTTTAAAAGTTTCTGGACTTACAACAAATTGTGGTAAATCTGCTTTTTAATCACACAGGTATTGTTTATAATAGTTGAAATTTTAGGGATATTTCCTAAATATCTACTCCTGCAGATGCCCAGGAGTAGATGGACTATGACATCTTTTAGTAATCCAGGAAACTGTGAAAACAGCCTGGTTGAAACAGTCACTATAGCATAGCACTTAGGGACTAGAGCCTCTGAGTTTCTCCTCTGGAGTAGTTTAAAGAGCCCACCCAGGAATGATAGAATGCATGTGTTTTTAAAAATAGGGTTTTTGAATTGAATAATTCAAAATAATTATTGAATATGATTTTGAACAAATATTAACCAGTTATAAAGCCATGGAAGGCTCTAGTAGCCAACAATACATGATTTTTAAACTTGTAAACCCGCTAGTAGCTGTTCTTATGCCCCTGAAGCAAATGCTTAGCTAACCACATAGATTTAGGCAAGGTTGGGAAACCGGAGTAGACTGAAAAAGAAAGTAGAATACCATTGGAAACCTATTTCAAAGGAATAAGATCCTGCCCTCTCCCTACCAACTAATCAACTTTGATACCCACGTTGTTCAGAATTTTCTGGCTGATCTCAGCAGGTATGAAAATGCCAGGGAGAGGAGACAGGTGCAATGATGATGAACAAGTTTGTACAGTTCTAGGTATTTTTGCCATTGTTGGAAAACTTTTGCAAGATCAAATCAAGAGCCCTTGCATGCTCTGAGGTTAATTTAGAAAATTGTTCCATCCAGAAGAAAGCTTTAAAGGGTTAACTCTCCTCCAAACCAATCTAAAGAGCTTTTTACTCTTTATAAACCCAATGTATTAGGATTATATACCTTTACACATGACAGGGGAAAAAAAACAACAAAATACCCATGGCTTATGTGATTATTTCTATTTCATATAAAAGAAGTCTAGTGGTAGGCAGTTCAGGGTAAGTGTAGTGGTTCTACAAATTTGTGAGGGACCTAGGCTCCCTCTAGCTTGGCACTTTACTGGCTTTCATCCTCATGGTCCAGGAGAGATGCTGGAGTTCTGGCCAACCCATCTATATTCCAGCAATAGGAAAGAGGGAAAATGAAAGATACATTTCCTCCCTTTAAGGATATTTCTGAAAGTTACATATGCAACTTAGCAAAACTTGGGCACGTAGCTACCTCTGGCTGCAAAGGAGGGGGACAGGCCGACTGGAAATGGTTCAGCTAAAATCTGAGATTTTTATTGCTAGAGAAGAAAAGGAGAATGGGTGTTCAGATGTAACTAATAATCTTTGCCTCCAAACTTGGGTTGGGGTCCAGGAAAAATTAGAACCTATGTCTCTTAATTCCAACTGTAGGGCACTTTCACGTTTTAAATTTCTCTATTAGAATATTATATTTTGCAGAGTTCTCCAGCATAGTCAGTTATCTTGTGACTTGATTCAACGTGGCTGCAGAAAAATATAACTGGTGAACGTCTTTGGTCAGTGGTTTGTTTCTTTAGTTTTATTTTTTTAATATCTGCTTTATGATAAATCACATATCATAAATGTCACCCTTCATGTAACCAATTTAAAATGGACACCTCAGTGTGGTGTTTTCATATATCCACAGGGTTCTGTAACCATCACAACTATCTAATTTTGGAGCAGCATTTCATCGCCCCTAAAATAAGCCCATACCCATTAGCAATCACTCCCCCATTTTCCTCTTCCTTAAGCCCCTAACAACCAGGGGCTTATTATGGACATTTCGTATAAGTGAAATCATACAATATGTGTTTTTTTATGACTGGCCTCTTTCACCTAGCATGTTTTCAAGATTCATCCATGTTGTAGCATGTATTGGTACCTCATTCCTTTTTATGAATGAATAATATTCCAATGTATGGGTATACCACCACTTGATTATGCATTCATCAACTGATGAAATTTGGCTTGCTTCCACTTGATGGCTATTATAAATAATGCTGCTGTGAACACTCATGTACAAATTATTGTGTAGGCATTGTTTTAATTTCTAATGAATATATACCTAGGAGTGGAATTCCAGAGTCCTATGATAACTCTATGTTTAACATTTTGAAGAACTACTAAACTGTTTTTCAAAGTGACTGTTCCTTTGTACAATCCCACAAGCAATGTGTAAAGGATTCAACTTAGCTATATTTTTACCAGCACCTCTTATTGTCTGTCTTTGATTTTAAATCATCTTAGTTGGTATGGTATGGTATCTCATCATGGTTTTAATCTCCATTTCCCTGATGGCAAATGATGTTGAACAGATGATGTTTCATCTGTTCATTAGCCATTTATATATCTTTTTTGAAGAAATATCTCCTTAAATCTCTTGCCACTTTAAAAATTGAATTATTTATCTATTATTGACTTGTAATAGTTGTTCATATATTCTAGATAGAAGTCCCTTATCAAATATGTGATTTGCAAATATTTTGTCCCATCTGTTAGCTATCTTTCACTTTCTTGATTTGTCTTTGAACCATAAAATTTTTTATTTTGATAATTTTTCTGTGTCATTTGTGCTTTTATTATCATATCTCAAGAAACCGTTGCCAAGCCCATGGTCACAAAAATTTACTCCTCTTTTCTGCTAATAGTTTTACAGTTTTAGCAGTTGACATTTAGGTTGAGAATCCATTTTGCATCCATTTTTTTATGTGGTTGTTTTTGCACCCTTAATCTTCACAGCACTTTAAAGAAATCATGAATCATGGGTGTTTCTCTGAAGAAGGTTCAAACAACCTCAGCAATTATACTAAAAAAAATTGAACTCTTTGGGCTGGATTGCCATTGAAGTTATAAATAATATACTCTGCAAAGAGTAATGTTCTATCAATGCATTTTTGTTTATAATTTATCATAAATAATTTACAAAATGACTAAAAGCGACTTATAGTTACTCTCCCCTTTAGAGTTGGGTATAAGCAAATGAATTAGAAATCATTGCATTTAGGAATAATATCTTCCATGTTCCTAACAGACACTATTCTGCCTTCATGTTGACTAGGGGAATTGGGAATATAAACTTGCAATTTTTGACCAATCAGAAAATTACAATTACACAAAAATCATCAAAATAGGCATAACAGGGGGAAAAACCTTCTAAAGATAGCAAAAACTAAATTATAATGAAAACAACTAGAAAGAAATTCTGATTCCTTCTAATTCTGAATGCTACTTTTTAATTTTACACACATATATATTCATTTATTAAAGGCAAAAATTTTTTAGATCACAGAATTAGAGCTGGAAGGGGTCTTTTTAAAACTCTTTTTTAAAACTTTTAAATGTGCTAAAATATATATTTTATTGATTATGCCATTACAGTTGTCCCATTCCCC
>PVKM010031091.1:0-16969 GCA_004027735.1 Carollia perspicillata | reverse complement strand
GGAGTTTGCAGGTGCACAGACTCTGCTGTGTCTCATAAAGGATTACGTTGTTTAGTCTGAACAGATTGCTCTGAAATGTCTCATAGAAAAAAATAGGATGCATACAGAGCAACAAAATATAGTCATATAAGGTTTATACAATATATTTAAAAATAAAAGTTTATTACTAGAAAAGTTACCATTATATATACTTATACATAGCTATAAAATTATATATAAGAAGGGATTTCTTTAAAATTTTTTGAGAAATAATTAATGTATAATGTTATATTAGTTTCAGATGTGCAGCATAATGATTCAATATATATATATATCTTATATATATATTTATATATATAAAATAAAATTATCACCACTATAAGTCTACTTAACATTCATTAGCACACAGAGTTACAATTTTTTCTTATAAATTTTTAAGCAACTTTCAAATACAGTAGTCTCCCCTTATCCATGGTTCACTTATGGCTTACACTTGGTCAACCACAACTCAAAAATGTTAAATAGAGATTCCAGAAATTAACAATTCAGAAGTTTTAAATTGTATGTCCCACTGAGTAGTGTGACGAAACCTCAGGCCACCCTTCCTCACCCCACCTAGGATGTGAACCATTCCTTTGTCCAGCATCTCCAGGCTGTATAAGCTCCCTGCCTGGTGGTAATTAATATCCAGCTAGGTTATCAGATCCATTATGGTGGTATCACAGTGTTTGTGTCCAAGTCACCCGTTATTTACTTAATAATGGCCCAAAGTGCAAGAGTAGTGATATCGGCAATTTGGATATATCAAAGCAAAGCTGTAAAGTACTTCCTTTGTGCAAAAAGGTTAAAGTTACTGACTTAATAAGGAAAGAAAAAAATTATGCACTGAGGTGCTAAGATCTATGGTAAGAATGAATCTTCTATTGGTGAAGTTGTGAAGAAAGAAAAAACAACTTGTGCTAGTTTGCTGAGATATAGAGAAAAACCACATTCACATAGCTTTTATTGTAGTATATCATTATAACTGTTCTAATTTATTATTAGTTATTGTTATTAATCCCTTTAGTATGTCTAATTTGTACATTAAACTTTACCATAGGTATGTCTGTACAGGAAAAAAACATAGTGTGTGTGTTGTTCAGTACTATCCATGGTTTCAAGCATCCACTGGGCATCTTGAAATGTATCCCCTGCAGATAAGGGGTGACCCCCATGCACAACACAGTATTATGAACTATAGTGACCCTGCTATACATCACATTCCCATGCCTTACTTATTTTGTAACTGGAAGCTTGTACTTGTGACCACCTTTATCCTTAGACAAGAGGGATTTCTAGCTTAGCATTACCCAGTAATACTGGACACCATTAACACCATGAACTGACTTCAACCCTCAGCTTCACTAGCTTTGTGTTAACCTACCCGAGGTGTGCATGGTAACTGAGAGCTGTCAGTACTGAGTGTTGCCAGGTGACTGCAGAGGCAAGTAAGAACTGTGGCAATGTCTCCTTCACTGCAGGGCAACGTTCCTACTCGGGAAAGCATCCACATGTACTATCAGAACCACATCATGAACCTTTCCAGAGAGTCTGGACTGGATACAATTGACGATCGTCCTGGTGCCGCTTCAGGTGCACAGACAGCCCACAGGATGGATAGCTTAGACTCACATGACAGTATCTCCAGGTATTTTGTATTCTGAACAATAGATTTGGTTTGGACGAAGGTAAAAGAGGTGGTCTTCATCAGTATGAGAAGTGAATGGAAGGGGTGAAAGTTAATCAGAGCTTACATGGATCACCACCCTATTTAGGATGTCTCCATATGCACAACAAAGCTAAAGGAATGTTTTCCTCCCCCAGACTGAGCCAGATAAAATCATGTATCAACCAAAAATCATGAGAAACACCTGTGTGACTGGTCGGCACAGGATAGTGGTTTCTAAGCTAGAGACCAGCAAGAACGAAACGTCCTAATGACAACATTAGTATTTGTGTCAAGGGCTGCTTCTTTAATTCATTTTAAAAATGCCACTCCACAAAGTATCTTCTAAACTAGAATCTTCTGCTATCTGTTGTTATCTTTGATATTTTTCCTTCAGAATTGTTGCTTTATGATTCACAGTAGAAGCCCATCTTCTCTGAGTTGTGTGACTACCAGCTCTGTCTCACAACAGGGACCCTGTGGTGATCATTCACTGTGGGCTAGCACCAAGAACTGTTTCTCAGTTACCTCAGTTTATTTTATGATATGCATAATGTTATCATCCCCATTTCGGTTGCAGAGAGGTTCAGTAACCTACCCAAAGTCACACCACTCGAAAGTATATATAAGCAGACCCAGGGTCCAAAACCATCTCTGATAGCTTGGCACAGAGCCCGACCTCTCAACCACCACACGGTGTACTGCCACGCATTGCCTCTTTGGCACTCCAGGCCAGTTTTGAGAATTGACCTGTCTTTCTTATGGCCTATCCCAGAAAAACCTATAAGTTCTTTGCATCCCAGTATTTACCAGCTGCTGTCAACTGTACAGATTTGACTTTCAAGTTAAAGCAGAAATCCTGTTAGGAGGAAAATGACACTCCGAGGGTAATTAGCTAGACTAAGTGAATTGCACCTGTGTCTGTCTTCATAGGTAAAGAGTTGTTTCACTGAGGATTTTCATATATTCACTGTTTTTATTCAACATGTGAAAAAGCACCTATTCTGCCCTGGCTGGTGTAGTTCAGTGGATTGAGCGCAGGCCTGCGAACCAAGGCATCAAGTTTCGATTCCCAGTCAGGGCACATGCCTGGGTTGCAGGCCAGTTCCCAGCAGAGGACACACAAGAGGCAACTATACATTGATGTTTCTCTCCCCCTCTCCTTCCCTTCCCCTCTAAAGATAAATAAATAAAAATGTTAAAAAAAGAATAATTTTTTTAAAAAAGCACCTATTCCATGCCAGGCCCTGGGCTTGATTCTGAAATAGGCACATAAAAATAAGTCATCTCTAAGTGGTTTGAGCCTGGAAAGAAAGACTCAGCCACGGGATTATCTGTGGAATAGAATTCTGGACTAATTTCTGCTGTATAAGAACATCAGAGATGGGCTGCATTCTCACTGCTGGTTTAGAAGCTCCTGGATTATTCCCAGTTGTAATTCATTCATATGCTGAGCAAGGCCCCAAGGTCTAGGGAACTGTTTGTCCTTCACAAATACTGAATATGGCTACAAGATGAAAGAGTGGAAGGAATCAAGGCTATTTTATCAATACTGAGATACCAAACCCAAAATAGGTAACTAGAAATTAAAATTGCAACCTGATTGGAAAAATGAGTAAAAAATTTTACCTTGAAGTGCTGTTTTTAGCTGTTGCCAAATTGTTGTATTTTAGTTTCTCCAGTTGTGCCTATTCTTTGTTCTAATAGTCTATTTGATGCAGATCTAAATTAATCAGTATGGAAACACATATATTTTTAAAAACCCTCAAGTTTTAAAATGGTATATATGCTAAAACCTCATTTTTATTTTTTAAAAGTATATGTATTCATACATATGTTGATTTAAATTTGATTTTTGGACACATAAAATTCTTCATGGGTATGACTTCTCCAGTCCCCTGAAACTAGATATTGATTCTTTTAAAGTCCTTTGAGGAATAATAAAAGATTTATTTTTCACTTTAATTTGGGAATAATCTTTCTTATTTATAAGTTCCAATGGAATAGATATATTTCAGCTATTACAGATTTTTGTTAACAGAAGAAACACTTAGGACAGAAAACCTTAAGAATTTCAAGGTCAAAACATTTATTTGCTAATTGAAATTCTGTTTAAGATGCTTTTAATTCCTAGAATAAAACAATTGATTATTAGAACATTGCGTACGATAATAAAACTTAATTTTTCATTCCCTTCCTACCCAAGCACACACATTTCTCAATAATTAATTTCTGAAGTCATTGGTAATACCCGTTACAAAGTGAAAATAGTATGATGCTCTTGCATCTTTGAGTGCTGACAGTGCCTCCTTGTGTGTCTTCCTGAAAGTGTCCCACAGTCAGTTTTCAAAGGGGGGCTTCAGTCTCCTTTGACAGACTCCATGGAGACAAAGGTCATTGTTGCATAGATTTTGTTCCTGTTTTTTCTTAATTGCAAACCATAAAAACTGTCCTGTTTGGAAACTACCAAGCTTCTTACATGTATTCTCGCAACAATTCCCTCTATATCTATATCTATATCATCTATGTCTGTATCTATATCATCTATGTCATCTATGTATCAATAATTTCAACTGAATTATTTTCTCTTTAGTTCATTTTCATGACAAAACTTAAAGTCCATTTTTGCCCCCATTCGATCCACACTCTTACAAATTCCAAGTTATTTTTTGGTAGCTATACCTTTCATAATGAAAGGAGATACAAGGACATCTTTGCAGAAATCGTCAAGTGTGTCGTGTTAGCAGGGAGTTAAGGGAAGCAAAATTTGTGTGAATGTAGTGAATACTAAAGATACTGACTAATGTTACTTCCCAGTTACGTGGTGAATGAAAATGAACTGAGGAGTGTAAAAATTTCCAAATTCACCCTCTTAATGACCTATTCATGACCAAATAACCAATTTTTTTTTAAATGGGAGAATGGAGAAGAAAAATGCTGAGATACTCTAGATGCACATTTTCCAAAATATATTGCTTTTATTTACTTATTTACGTGTGCATACCATATACAGTTGTCCCACTACACTCAGCTTTGGACAGCACTGCTGTGTACATACTTAATATGGACAAAGTCTGAAGCAAACTATTTTCACTTTTTCTGAATTACAAAATAAAAGGCTTCTGACAGCTCTGTTTATCTTAACTGAAAGTCATGCTTATATTTAACTGGGAATATTTCCTCCCACAGAGTTAAGAATACAATTATATACATATATAGTATATAATTTGGTTTTTGCATATCCCCATCTGTTCTTCAAAAATATGATGTCCCATAATGTGATTTATAATATTTTAAATGAATTTTTAACTTCCCTTCTTGCCTTGTTTCAAAATACAGAGATTTTTTGTTGTTGTTGTTCTTACCTAGATTCCTAAACTTGGCAAGTGAAAGGGAGAATGGATGGACTAACCTTTCTCCATTAATTGGCAATGACTCTGACAGCAGTTGCTAACATGTTTTCATAAAACTCTTTTGAAATTTCATAAAGCTATGTATTGTCTCCTAAAGGGAAAAGTGTACAGAAATACAACTTTTTTCAAAAAAATATCAAAGGTTTCACAAGCCTTCTGAATACCATACATGAACCTGACTTCAGAATAACAGAACCAAATTCTGTGTCATACTAATCCGAGAGAGCAAAGACAATATTAGAAAGTGAAGTTGAAACATACATAATTCCTGTATTAGTACATTTTAACTGCACAAAAATTAACAATCTATCCAACTAAGAAATTAACCAAAATTGTAAATCACAACTTACAAGGGATAAAATAGGAGAAGAAAAAGAAGAGCTGTTAAAAATAAAATCAAACACCTGCTCTTAAATCTGACCCAAAATTACAAGTATAAAACTATATCCATAATCAAAAATTGTGAGGTAGAAGATATTTAAATTCATGAATTGCTTTTTAACAAAAACTGTCGAAATATCCCCCAAATTTAAAATGGTCAACCAATACTAGTAAAAAAACAGTATCTTTAAAATTGATTTTTACTTTTTATTTTCAACCTAAAGAAAGAGGAGACATACCGGGGTCCATTATGTCTATGTCATTAGGAAGTGAATTCATATATTTGCCCTCTTATTCATGGCTAAGCTGCCTTCCTAGTTTCTTTGCTTTAGGAAACTTTTAAATCTCCAATCATTTGTCTACACTAGAGTCTATAGAAAGCCATGCTCACTGCTGGAAGGGCAGTCATCTTCCCTAGAAGGTATTCTGAGTACAGAAGTGCTCTCAATACCTGTGTCATTGGGTAGGGTCTAGCATCATCCTCAAGTAGGGACTCACATGCTCAGTGTGGCCCTACCCGCTTGGCAGAAGACCAAGCCTAGGTGGTGCTGTCCTACCTGTCCCAGCTCCTGCCCTTAGCGCCCAGTCACCTATCTCTTTACCTTTGGGCTTATAGTAGACAAGGCTGCAGTGGGAACCTACCAAGTGAATTTGTGTTCCTTTTGACTTAGTAAAATATTCACGATTTTCTTCAAATCCAGATATAAAATAGCTATTGTAAAATCAGAAATTATCTATCTTCCAAAAAAACACATTGGTTTAAATTCCTGCAAGTAACACTAGTGACAGGCTAAGGAGCATTCCTAGAATAGAAGGGACTGATCATCATTTGGAAGGCATCACCTAAAGGTTGCTGTGTTACCCTGCAATGTAACAACCATCCATTTAGTCTTGTCCTTTGAGTCTATTTTATAAAGCCCTGCCCTCTCCCTTATACATTTAAACTGTCCCGGACTGGACAATAAATGGTCACACTCCAAATAATCCAATTGTGTGGGGTCCGAAGGTAAGTTAATAGGACCATAGAATCCAACTCAAGAATTAACAAGTTAAATAGAGATCTGAACGATGGTTCTTGTGCAGAAAATGTAAGCAGTGCTACAAGACAGGGTGCACCTTGGCTTTCTGCCTGCAAACTCCAAAAAGACCATGGGGTTATACCTCTAAAACTATGAAATGAAATACAGGAATTCGAAGGTCCTGTTTCCTCATCTCATGAATGAGGAAATTGGACCCCAAAGAGGGGATCTGATTTATCTAACACCCAACAGCTGGTGAATGTCCTTGTGGAGGAGACCCAAGCCCAACGCTCCATGGGTTTCCACTTGACCTTGCTGTTATCTCACTTCGTTCAGGACGTGGTGACATCTGAAGGCAGTATGGCCTTCTTTTAAAAATCAGCCCCTGTGTCCTCATTAGAGACCATTTGATTGCTTACATGATCACCTCTCTTATTGCCTTGCTCCTCTCCTGGCCATCTGTAGCTGTGACTTGTGCAGCAGGATGGCCCCACTGGAGTTCTCGTGGGTTGTGCTAAAGCACCTGGAACCTGAAAAGCTCTTGAACTGGTCCATGAGTGAGTTACTCAAAGTCCCTGCTCCCTAAACCCCAGAGGTTGTGACATCCTGAATGGTGCCCATTTCTGCTTCACAATTATGACTGAGGGCATCCAGCTGTGAGGCTGGGCATATAGCATAGGCTCCCTAGTGTGGTCACTTAATGAAAATGTTCAGCGTAATAGTGTCAGCTGGGGAATCAGCCATCCTGTATCACAAAGGCCTGCTCTCCTGGGTCAGCCAGGTCATTAGTGTTCGGGTTGGAAGATCCATATTCCAGTAGCCCCCTTCATAAGGCTCTTTGGAGTTAAGCTGTATGTCTGAACTGAAATTAATATCTATGTCATAACTCTATTTGCTTCTTCTTCAGTAGCATCTCAGTCCTGAATCTACCATCATTCTCTCCCCAGTTGTTCCTTCAGTGGGGAACAGGAGCTGAGGATTTTAGCCAATGGGTTCTCATCCTAAAGATATCCATCAAGACCTAAAACATGATCCAGAAGATAAAATTCATTAGGCAAAATGAAAAGTTAACAGACAAAATGACCCTGCCATTGCTGGACTTCCTTTGTTTTTTTTTTTTTTTTTTTTTTGTACCATTTTATTTCTCTCTCTTTTTTATTTTTGGATGTTGGTTTATATCCAGTTGCATATCAAACCAGCATCTCCTCCACATATAAGGCATCTGGTTTGGCTTCACTGAATATCACTTGAAAAATGCAGTGGAAAATTTAGTTTGTTGTGGTTATCCCTGAGTTTCCCTCTCTCATTTCATAGACTGTATTAAAAAAATTGAAATCTTTTATATAAATTATACATGAGTAAATATTTCTACTTAAGCAATTTGGGTAACAAAACGCTCTCAACAAACTCAGGGAGCTCCAAATAAAGCATATTTTCCTCAATTAAGAAAAATTTAGTTGCAAAGTTATAATGATATGAATTCTCTGTGAGAGAAGTGTGAGGACTTACAATTATTCTATCTTCATGTCCCACCCAGAGAGTGACATCTCATAATTTAACACTAGCCAATATATTTTGTTAAATCCAGTACTACTGTGTTTAATTATCCTGCCAAACAGGTCCTTCCCTGTCCTTGAGCCCCGCTGTGGTGGTCGTCATTGTCAGTGGTGTTGGTGTCACGTGTGGTTTGCTGCATGGCAGTGTGTTGGTCAATTGATCCGTGTGTAAACTGATTTACCACTGGTGTTTTAACACTGTGTCTCTGTAACTGTTTGCGCTGCTAGCTGCTACACTGAAGCAACCATGCTGTTCTCAAGGCAGTCTACCCTTGATGATTTAGATGGACCAGAAACTATTCCTAAAACAAGTGAGCGGGCTCGACCTAGGCTCCGTAAAATGCTCAGCTTGGATATGTCCTCCTCATCAGCTGACAGTGGCAGTTTAGCATCAAGGTGCTTAACTTGTGCATGCTTTGTTCTATAATTTTATCATACTTCCCCCTTATGTCATTGCAAATATAAGTTTGTGTGATGTATATTTTCTTTCTATTTTTATTTTAAGAATTTGCATGATTAACCAAAGCATAACCACCACCATTCCTGGGACATAGTAAGTTGTTCCCAGGACAGTAGTCTAGTAAACTAACTGCTCTTTAGTTTTTGTCTGTTAGGAGTTTCTTAAAAACTCTTATTATAAACATTGTCCTCCATTTTGTAAGTATTTAACACTTTCATTTTCAAAGAAATAAGCATGTTTCATCCTTGATTGAGAGCTCATCTTGGCAGTCCTCACAGGGAAAAATGTGTCAGGAAACTTAGAATTTTTCTCATGATCTCATCAAAAGATATATGCATTAGGAAAAACATCTGAAATTTTGCCATATATGGTCATTTTTTGATACAGAATAGATCTGCCCACATTTTATAAGTATAACTGACATAAAGCCAGAATATATTTTAATGATTGACTTTTTAAAAGAATATTATTATGCAGTAGACTATAACTTGTTTTGTTTGAGAACGATTACTTTGGGCTTAAGTTTTCTCATTACATCTTACCATAAGATAATAATAAAATAATAATAATTTATAAATGAAATTATTTGTATAAAATCCAAAAGCTCTTTTTTGAGTTGCTTCTGAATGGTCAGCAGGGGCACAGAAGCATTAGTTACATTGTGTGTATCCTAACACCAAAATAATCCAATCCAAAATGAATTTCAATTTTGGCAAATCAGACGGTTCTTAACTTCTATTTTCTGGCAACTACATACCTTAATACAGTGCTGCAGTGTGCTAGGACCTGGCGATGATGGGAATGCCTTGGTCATTTGAGATGTCCTCTGGCAGACACATGCTATCTTATTCCACTTTGTTGATTCCCGAAGGCACCAGGATTTACTGAATCCCTTTGGGACAGACCAGATCCAAAACCATAGACAGCATTCCTGTCATTGGATATAGTGTAACTGGAAGTTAGAACTTGTATGAGATTGGTTCCAGTGGTCTGAAAATTCCCTGAGATGATCAGTCAATTTCAGGGCCTCCTAAAAGGCTGTGTGTAATTGAGGTAAGTCTTAGCAAATAGCCAGTTTGGCTTGGCATTCCAAAGGCTTTCTACATGATGTGCATGGTTAGGGCCAAAGCCCTGGGAATATTAAACACCTGAACTGGTACCAAAAACTCATGCTAATCTGCTTCTTCAGCCTTAGGGCTCAGCCAAGTCTCATCCATTTATTCCTATATTCATTGCTATGTCTACACTGGTGTCAATGACAAGAAAAATGGGTACAATCCTTGCATTTGAGAAACTCAGTGTTTATGGACCCTCACTGCCTATATATGCCCTTCAGATAACAGTGCATATTTCAGAATCTAACAAATTCTAATTCTATATTCACAGATTCCATATCTCCAGATAATTTTTGTACCTCTGCCCTTTGGTGGCTGGATGTGTCTGAGGTAGACAATATTAAAAAAGCATGCCATGAATTTCACTGCTGTGGAAGTTCTATTTTTATTTCCAACTTTGTCTGCATGGAACTGGCAGAGAAAGTTAGAAGATAAAACACGAAAGAAGAAGTGGAGGACGCAAGAGAAAAGAACAGAATGTCAAAAAGAGAGAGTGAAGATAAGGGTGGAGAGCTGATAGAAAGTCAATACTAGAAGGGGAGTTGGCAGAAGAAAATCAGTGGAAGCAGCTGGGCCGAGAGAGAGGGTGGAGCAAGCAGCCTCAAGGAGAGATCACACTGCGGAGGGGAGAATGATAGGCATTTCCATGTGTAGACAAAGAGCTCAGGGAAGATCATGAGGAGCTGGAGATGGTGAAAATTCACTGTAAGAAACACCAATAAGAAAATGGCAAAGGATAGAAAAATGGGGATAAGGAACAAATGTGATAGAAATGTGCCAATTTTTCTATAAAGCATGCAGTTATTTAGCCAATATTTTATCATTCCTATCATCCTCTTCTGGATCTGAGTGCGTCCTTTACATAGCATTGAGTATAGAGCTTGTCTTGGTGAAAACCAAAAGACCAAAACTGACAAGGCTTCTCATTTCCATATGCAACTTGCTTTAAAATATATATAATGGTAGGTATGCTATGCTATGTCTTGATTTAAAGATAACACTGGAACTCATGGCTGTGAATCTTGATATGATTTTTAAAACCTCCATGCATAGGTGAATTTAGCACCTTGTGAGCCACGTGACTTGCTCTCGTTTTCAACCAGGTGTGTGCACCATCAGCTTTTGCATTTAAGAAGGTGCTGTTTGCAGTCTGCAGACCAGATATGAATATCCCAAAGGAACAAAGCAGAGGAGGGGAAATGTGGTGTTTTAATTTTCTCACAAGCCTTGATGTTTTTATTTGGGAGTACTAAGAATGAGTCTTGAGAGTTTGAGAGGACTCTCAGGACCTGAAGGCTAAGACAAGGGTCTGTGCCCATCCCTTTCTCCTGACAGCGAGCCCACGCAGTGTACCATGCTGTATTCACGCCAGGGGACCACAGAAACCATAGAGGAGGTGGAGACTGAGCAGGATGTGGAGGCCGAACAGGAAGAGGAGGTGGGGATCCAGGACACCAGCGATGAAGGCAGTGAGGCCGAGGTGGACATGGGGCCAGATGGACCAGAGGAGCCTAGAGAAGAGGGGGAGGAAGAGGCACAAGAAGCTGAGGAGACTGAGGAGTCCGAGGAGGCTGGCCTCACCCCAGACACTGAATTGCCTCAATCCTCCACCGAGGAGGGAGATGTGGAGGTCCCACCGTCCTACAGTAAGGCAGTCAGCTTTGAACGCCTATCCTTCGGCTCACAGGATGACTCTGCAGGTCCGAGTCACATGGCAGTCAGCCCCGACGACAGCCGTTCCGACAGGCTGGAGTCCAGCATCTTACCTCCCCTGACTCACGAGCTGACGGCTAGTGAGCTGCTGGTGAACAAGTAAGAGCCTGCGGGCAGATTGAAGGCGCATGTTGGGATCATGTATCTAGGGATTAGCACTTCCATACACGTGCTGTAGTCATATGTAGAGAAAACTCACATTTTAAAAACACCCACCTACATGTTTACAGCAACCAGGTACAGTTTTCATTACTCATCATACTGCAAATATGAACCAAATTTCAGTATTCATCACTGAATGGTAGAGCCAGTGAAAGTTGTCAGTAGCCACTGCTCAGGTTTCTTTCTGTAACATATTAGAGGGTTTTTTCCACAAGTAATTTGGTGACAAAGGAAGGGGGAAGGATAGGAAAGATCATGCAAAATGGAAATCAGTAATTTAGAGAAATTAAGATAAGTTTATTGTCATGCTTTTTTCTAACAGGATGTTCCATGACGATGAACTTGAAGAGTCAGAGAAATTCTACGTTGGCCAGCCCCGGTTCCTGCTGTTGTTCTATGCCATGTACAACACTCTGGTGGCCCGCTCAGAAATGGTGTGCTATTTTGTGATCATCCTCAACCACATGGTCTCTGCCTCTGTGATCACTCTCGTGCTTCCCATTCTGATCTTCCTCTGGGCCATGCTGTCTGTCCCCAGGCCCAGCAGACGGTTCTGGATGATGGCCATTGTCTACACAGAGGTAGGCCTTGGATGGAACCTTCCTGTAGGTTGCTTCAGGCATTCAGTCTAGGTTGGCCTGCCCTGACTGTCAGACAGTTTCACGCCGAACCATCAGTTAGATGGATATTCTTGGATAAATAAGTGACTATAATTAAGTTATCTAGTGCTAATAATTGTATATATTTTCTTACATTTCACACCTCACACAATATAGGTGCTAATATCATTTCTAGTTAATAGATAAGGAGCCAGTTTAATAAGGTGAAGTAATTGGACCAAAGTTACCCAGATGGTGAGAGGTCGGGCAGACTCCTGTAACCTGGTTGTCTGTCCTGTGATATTAACCACTGAGATGATAGTGCTATGCAGAACCAAGAGTAATGCCTGGGACCTGTGATGTTCTGTGAATGGATACTGAATTAAACAATGAAGTGCACATGCTGAATGTAGTTTGATACAACAAGGATATATCCAATTTTTAAACTTAGGCCAGTTTCTGCATATCAAAATACAAAGTTATACAATAACCAACTTAAAAATCTGAATGACAGAAAAGGAGAATTGTCAGCCTAAATCACAGGTGATGGGACAAGAGACACTCCCCAATTATACCTGTTTTTATACTCTGCCTTATTAAATATATAGAAGATCAGAAAGTCCCATGACCACCATAAAATTGAAAAGAAAAGGGCCCTGAGTGGTGAGTCTCAGTTGGTTGGAGTGTCATCCTATAGACTAAAAGGTTGTGGGTTTGATTCCAAGTCAGGGCAATTACCCAGGCTGTGGGTTTGACCCCCAATTGTGGCATGTGCAAGAAGGCAACCACTCAATGTTTCTCTCTCTCTCTCTCTCTCTCTCTCTCTCTATCTCTCTCTCTCTCTCTCTTTCTCCCTCTCTCTCTCTCTCTCTGTCTCTGTCTCTGTCTCTGTCTCTCTCCTTCCCTCCCTCTTCTCCTTTCATTCCCACTGAGAAAATTAAAAGTGTCCTTGAGTGAGGATAAAAAAAGAAAAGAAAAAAAAAGGAAGCTCTATGTAGAAGACTACTTTTCTTAACTGTCTCTTAAGGAAAGGTTTTCACTAACAATGGTATTTAATTCTTAAAGGTAATTACTTTTTTAAAAAAATAGTACTCAGGATGGATGTACCATTAGAGTCTAGAAATTTTTCAGGTTTATAAGTAATTTAACAGTGACATTAAAAGAAAGTTATGTATAAAAATCTCAAAGTATTCAGTTTAAAGTATCAATATCATGTATCTTATCTTCATAATAAAAATAAAAGAGATGAAGCCAATATATCTATTACTTTAATTAGCCTATCACAATCTTTCCAAAAGAATTATTCATTTTTTAAAGATTTTATTTATTTATTTTTAGAGAGAGGAGAAGAGAGGGAGAAAGAGAGAGAGAAACATCAATGTGTGGTTGCCTCTCATGTGGCCCCTACTGGGAACCTGGCCTGCAACCCAGGAATGTGCCCTGACTGGGAATTGAACTGGCAACCCTTTGGTTCATAGCCCATGCTCAATCCACTGAGCTACACCAGCCAGGGCCAAAAGAAGTATTCTTAAATATTACTTTTATTACTTCACTTCATGATACAGGACATAAATGACTACTTATTTACAAAATGGGTACATCTACTAGTACTTAAGTGGGGGGGCAGTTTCTCACCTAGTAGTAAAGTAAGAGCAGATATTGAGAATGTGGAAAAGAGAACAAGAGCTATTTATATACCACTTTTAGTTAAAAAATAAAATCTTCTTGGTTAAGTTAAATTTGGGTACTCCATTTTGAGGAGTGAAGAAGTGGAAAATTAAGTTCATGTTACTTCACTGCACAATGTGGACTATATACCAAAACTCGAACACTATGCCCAGAATGCAGAACATTATGAGAATGCAATGACAAGCTTTTTAAAAGAAAAAAGCTATTTCTGTTTCTCAATGCCTCACAGACTGATGTGGCAAACAGGAATGATGGGAACAAGAATGCCCCACAAGTGACACAAAACTGCATTAGAAACAATAGAGTTCAGTGGGTGTTGTGCCCCATGCAGTCTAGTGGGGTGGAGAGAGGTTAGATGCCACAGTGACTTCTCAGCTGAAGGGAACTTAGAGCTGAGTCTTATGGGATAAGTATAAAGTCACCCAAGGATGAAAAGCAAAGGGAATGTCAGTCTTTGGGAATAACCCATGCTAAAAAACAAAGCCCTAAGACAACCTGGCAAGTGCCAAGAATGACAGGCGGTTTATGATGGCTGGAAGGCAGACTTGAGTGGAGAGTACAGCAGGAGGAGCTTGGGAATGTCAACAGGGTTTATGCTTAGGACTTATCCCCTTTGTACTGAAGGATTTAAAGAGGGCCTTGACTAGATCGGATCTGTGTTTTTGCAAGTTTTTACACAGAATGGAAGTGGAGGCAAGGAGACCACCTAGGAAACTAGTTTAACTGTCTAGGTGAGAAGTAATACAGTCTGAATGCAGTGGCAAAGAGGTTAAAGGTGAGTGGATAGATGAGGTTTTAATAATTGACTAAAACTAGTTAGAGTGTGAGGGAGAATGGAAGAGGCAAGGATGACCTCCAGGTTTCTTTGGAATTTGGTATATGGAGATGTCACTCACTAAGATAAGAGACACAGAACTGTTCTTTGCAGAAGGTTGACTAAGAAGACAAGAGAGAGAAGAGATGGGCTAGAAGAAGACTCTAGGTCAAGAGAGGACTTTTAAAACTATTTGTATAAAGGCCTAATGATATAGACATTAGAGGTATGCTTAGATGAAACCCATCAATTTTCTCATTTGTCCTTTTCTCTCAACATACAATTCTCCACAACATTTATACATTCATACCAGCACTGCTGGCTGGTTTCTTTAATTTACTTTTATTTCTTTTTGAGAAAAAATTCCAGGGAGCAATAAAGTAGTGACAAGAAAGAGAATGGAGTAAATATTTAATATATCAAAACTGCATGCTGTAATAAAAATTACAAAATAAAGCAATACATAAAATAAAAAGGCATAAATGTTATTCAGTTCTTGTGTTCTAATTACCATATTTTAATAGCTAGATAATCATATATGTACCATTTAAATCAGTATAAATTAGCCTACTCCTCAAAAATAGAAAAAGGTAGTTAAGCAGTATCAAGAGTGACCTGATGGGCCCTGTTGTATCTACAATCAAAGGCACTCCTGTAAGACTGTAAGATTTAGCTACTGCTCTGAAGTTCATGGTATATGAGAATGATAATGTGATTTTCCACATATTTGTGTAAATTCTTATCATCAAAACTGTGAAATAGATCTTTCTTAGTTTTTTATATTGCATTTCTCCTATATGTGTAATTATTCTTACAAAGGTTTTTGTTTGTTTTGTTTTGTTTTCTTATTATCCATGTGTAGGTAACAATTGTGGTCAAGTATTTTTTCCAGTTTGGGTTTTTTCCTTGGAATAAGCATGTGGAATTGAACAAGGACAAACCTTACCACCCACCTAATATTATTGGTGTGGAAAAGAAAGAAGGCTATGTTCTTTATGATCTCATTCAGCTCTTGGCTCTTTTCTTCCACCGATCAATTTTGAAGGTATGAGAAGTTAACAGTTAATCAGCATATGTTGATGACTTCTGTTCCTGTAATATCCCTAGAGAATGTGAACATTAGGATTGGTGACAGTGCTGAGAGGCCAGTGGGTGATGTCTATTTCTATACTTTTTTTAAAGATTTTATTTATTTATCTTTAGAGGGGAAGGGATGGAGAAAGGGAGAGAAACATCAATGTATGGTTGCCTCTGGTGCATCCCCTGCCAGGAACTGGCCTGCAACCCAGGCATGTGCCCTGATTGGGAATCAAACTGCAATCCTTTGGTCCACAGGCCCATGCTCATCCACTGAGCTACACCAGCCAGGGCTATTTCTATACTTTTTTAAAGACAAACAGTTATATTCATTTAGTGGACATTTTCTCCAATACTCTATGCTCAATAATGAAACTTATAATAAATCTGGGAGCAAGTTTCCCCATATTTCTATCCTGGGTTGAACATATGTAATAATTAATCCAATATGTGGGAATGGCTTGGATGATGTATAATAGCTTAATGCCTCATATGATAAATTCTACTACTTTGAGCCAGAACATCAGAGAGCTAGAATTTGGAGTGGATCTCATTGCTTTTCATATCCATCTCAATCTCTACCTACCTTCTTCTAGTAGCATTACTTTTATTGAGTAATTTCTTGTCATGAAACTGTTGGCTTTACTGAGAGACTCTACATTAAAGGTCTAGTGAAGCCAATGCTGTGCTTTGCTTCCTGTTAAGCCTATTGTTGAGAAAGCCATTTATCACACCACTCTGGGAAGACCTGCCCACAGGATAAAATGTCTCAGGTCTGTAACTCTTGTCATCCTCCTGAGACACTATGTGCATTTTTTCCTTCTTATACACTTATAACTATAAGTTAAGCTTGTAAATATGTAAAATATGTCACTCAAATAATAAATATTAGAAATTAGTGCATAGTATACACTTTATATGTTTTAATATATTTTATTGATTGTGTTATTACAGTTGTCCCATTTTCCCCCCTTCACTCCCCTCCACTCTGCCCTCCCACACACATCCCCTCCTTTAGTTCATGTCCATGTATCATACTTATAAATTCTTTGGCCTCTCCATTTCCCATACTATTATTAACCTCCCCTTGTCTATTTTGTACCTACCATTTATGCTTCTTATTGCCTGTACCTTTTCCCCCCTCTCCTCCCACTCCCCTGTTGATAACCCTCCATGTGATCTCCATTTCTGTGGTTCTGTTCCTATTCTAGTTGTTTCCTTGGTCTGCTTTTGCTTTAGGTGTGGTTGTTAATAACCGTGAGTTTGCTCTCTTTTTACTGTTCATAT